>BGPR01002353.1:107391-119312 GCA_013235015.1 Araneus ventricosus | reverse complement strand
TCCAACCGGTTTGGACAGCAAGAATTGAATACGTGAAAAGAGTACCATCAGCGACCACCAAAATAGAACCTCTTCTGTATGACACTATGTCACACCCACTCAGAACAAAATCAGGTTTCTCCAGCAATTCTCTTTTAATGTGTAATTCTTCTACCTGATGAGTAATATATCTTGAATGAGCTTTTCTGTAAAAAGATTCTTTCAAGCGGTTCAGATCAACAGGTATTCCGCCTGCTGTCCAGAGGGTTCCAATCATAGAAGAACACGATGTAATTACACGAATAGTTATGGTAAATATTGCTGGTCCAGTGTAATCATCTTCTTTGTCAATGATTAGCATGTATCCAATCATATGGCTGAAAGATAAAAATCCAGATGCTATAACCAAGAACGAAGATGTAGAGAAAGCGCCTTGAATTTCATCCAAGGCATTGTCGATTTTCATTTTACGCTTCAGAATCCCAATTTGTACAGTGGGTGTAAAAGAATCGTCAGAGAATTTATTGATTTCCTCAGTGAGGTTTTGAATGCCTTTGGAACAATGTAGGCATGAAGTACAATAAAATAAGGCAACCAAACAAGTCAATCCTGGATATGATAGAAAGTCAATGTACAACTTCAGACTGGTTAATAATATTCGAAGGTATTCATTTTCCAATCCATGTCCGTATCCCTTCAAATCAGTAACATAAACAACGCTTGGTAAACAATAAATAATGTGCAAGCAGACTATTAAAAAGGCCACGAAATTCAATTTCTTAAGCTGATTGTTGCATGGCATTTGTTGTAAACTGTCGCAGATTTTTCTGACAATTCTTTTCTTCGCTCTCATGCAATGCCATAGTATTATGCTACAAAGCTTCCCGGATAAACTCCATAAAATAAATTTGACATTGAAAAATTCATCGTAAGAATATAGTGTAACTAAGGTATCCACAATCCCAAAATACAATAGGAAGCCAAATACAAACCCTATTATTCGGAATTTCAAATTTTCATTTGGTTTTCGAATAATACCTGTCCATGACAGAAAAGCAGATAGCAAAGTAGCCATGTTCTTAATAAAATTTTGAGATATTATTTTTAAAAAATGATTTTCTCTAAGGCGTAGTGACTTATAATCGACTAATATGATTTATATGACTGCTTTTTGGTGGCAAAGAAATTTGTTCGTTTCTTTCTACTTCTGTTGCTTAGCGCTTTCTTTAGTTCGCAGTTCTTCTTTGGCTGATGCGAAAAATGAAGTAAAATTATTCACTCGAAGCATTTATATTCTTTAAGCTGGATTCGCTTAGTAGTTTTCCCAGTTAGCTATTCTTCTTTCATTTATGTGCAGAACAAAGAAAAATGGTTTACTGGAAGTATTTGTGTTCTTTAAGCTAGATTCACCAAGCAGTTTACTCAGTTAGCTATGCTTCTTACATTGATGCAGAAAATAAAGTAAAATTATTCTTACGAAGTATGTATGATCTTTAAGCTAGATTTGCTTAACGGTTTCTTCAGTGAGCGATTCTTCTTTGCTTGATGTATAGAAGAATGTAAAATGATTCACTCGAAATATTAGTGTTCTTCAAGTTAACATTAGGTACAAACTAACTTAATAGTGGCAAATAAGTCCTTCAGACACAGCTATGTACCAACGGAATATGACAGAAACTGAATTAATCGATAATACAGTATCGCACATATTTTTTCAGTTTTACACGTTCGTGATTCAATATACAGATTCGAAATGTGTACGAGGTCATATTATTCTTTTATGTCGAGTAGGTAGTTCAATTAGATTGGATTGGAGTGGTTCAAAAGCTAGTTCTGGTCATTCTGCGTCATGCACACGCATTTAAGTTAGAAGTGTCACTATTGTATCTCAGCATATGGTTCGATAACGAATTTCAATTCGATTTCAAAATGGAAATCCTTTTTCCCTGATTAATTTATGTAAAATCATAAAGAGGTGTGAATTTTCTGTTATTCCTTCCGTCTGAGTTCTTGCGTGCATAACACAGACGGGATTTTAGTCGGAAAGAATAAAAACAAAATATCAGTTTATATAAATCACTAGCTGCTATGCCCGCCTTTGCTCGGGCTCAAAATACTTTTATCTATACTTATAAAAGGCAATGTTTGCGTGTGTTCGTGTGTGTGTGCGATGTCCAGACGAATCTATAGCACTTACAACCATGAAATTTGGCACACAGGTATTAGTAATGGTGACTCAATGCACCTCGAAGCCAGAATTTTAAAATTTAATCTACAAATTTTTTTATTTAATGTTTTGTGTGGTTTTGGGTCATTTTCTGGCACGTTTACGGCTGTAAAAGTATCTTTTCTAATGATCGTTGAAAAACAATCAATGCACCATCGGATGGAAGAAACAATTTTTGTTCTAATTAAATTTATTTCGAATTTTTAACAAAATTTAGTGAATTTTGAGAATTTTTTAAATAATAGTCACTTTTCATTTATATTTTTAACTTTCAATTCTTATTTTCTTGCATCCGACGTTCTAATAACGCTATCATTTTCTTTTTTTTTTAGGTATAAACCGGAATATTTATTCCTGTTTTAAAACAAGAATGGTTAAAATATCTTTTTTTTTTTCCTCCGATTTTCTGCGAACTTCTTTATTGATCAGTTCAAAACATTTTCTCTCGCATATCCGAATCGACGAAGCTTTAATCCGACCCAAAGTTACTCTGAGTTCCCAGAATGCATTTCAGCTATCCGATTGGCTGGCGGTATCAAGCGAAAGTTACGTCATACTCTCGATCATTTTATTGGGTCAGCTAATCTTAATTACTTCATTTTACTGATCCAAGAATAATTTGATTTATTTGTTTTATACGTTTGGTAGTCGCGCATGTATGTTGATATCTTTAGTTAAAAGAAAGTTCCTGCGTGTACTTTAACTAAAAATCGAGGGCGAAATTAATAATATTATATATACATGTTTTGATTTAGTTTTCAAATCTTTGGGCTTTTTTTTATTTTGTTGAAGTCATTTTGCCACTGGCAACGCAATGCGCGTTCTGCTAGTGTCTAATATTTTTAATGAAAAAACTATTTTTGTATAGGAAATTATATTACATAAAAATTCCTTTAGCGTCTGAAACGTTTTTACTTCAAATTTCGTTCATACGTAGTGAAATATAAGAAGGATTTTGACGAATATTTTGGGACAATTAATTAAATAGTTAAATTTTCATTAATAAAAAGCGTTAAAATAAACCATATCAATAGTTGTTCCTGATATAAATTATGAATCGTCTGCTTTTAAATTTTTCTTTAGTATTCTTCCAGAATTTTTTATATGTTCTAGGCAACAGCTCTTCATACGTATTCTTGTTTTTAACAATAAAAAATACACTGCTACAGATGTTGAATTTTAAACACAATTCTATTTTTTTAATTATTGAAATGAGAGCAACAATTTGAACGCAAATGAAATTTGTATCACTGAAAAGCTATTTTTCAAACTTTAATATAGTATAAAAATAGTTATTCTAACATAACACTTTCGAAATATATCACGGAAAACGCAAAATCTTATTTAATTTTTAATTAACTAAAGTTTTAATTAACTTTTGGGGCCTTTAAAGTTTACAGTGATCTTTCACTTCTTTTAAAAATATTTACAGAAATAAAAAGAAATTTGTACAAAGTCTCACCTTTGCCTAGCAACGAAGTATCTATAAAAATTTCAAAATCTTCTGAAAGTAATCAATTTTTTTTAAATTAATAAAATTTGAAGGAAACATTGCACGGAAATAAAATTGGTGTAATTGAAAATGTAAAATTTTAAAGTTTAAGATTGTATAAAAATATTGTTTGTCGGACAATTTGCTCCGAAATTACTGCGGAAAAACTGTTTCGGTTAATTTCTTTAACTTTAACTTTTGGACTTTGAAAAGTTCATAACTGTCTTCCCCTAGTCTTAAATAATAAGTGTAAAAAATTTTGTTGAAAACAGTCCATTGGTTTAGGAGGAGATGTGGAACATAGCCACATACATACATAGCCATAATGATTTTTATTTATATTAAGATTTTATGCTGTTTTTCATTTTGTAAATTTTCATTTAACGAACGATGTTTTAAATTGTATTCATTTTTGAAAAGAGTTCTACATATATTGTACGAACTTTCATGGAAGAAAAGGTTATATTCTAATAAATCATTCTTGCTTTTCAACAAAACTTCTATAAAATATTTGACAATATAAAACTCAATCGGTAAATAAAATATATATTTCAAGCAAATATTCCAACATTTTATAATGTGTGTGTGTGTGTGTGTGTGTGTGTTTTTTTTTTAGCTACAGTAAATGTTTTAAACTTATCCGTAAAAACTACAACAGTTAAAGCAATTTTGTGCAGTAAAGTAATATGGTAAAAATAAAATTTCTCATGCGTCTCAAACTGGTGAAACTTAACCTAGAAATACCACTTTAAGATTGCTACGCTTTTCTTGCATCTCACTAGAGCCGGTGGCCTGGTAATAAAGCCCCATCATCGGGGCTGGAGGGATCCAGGCTCGAAACCCGATTCCGCTGAAGGCCCGCTGTGTATGTGGGCCTGGTGCGCGCTAAATCTGATGTCGTGGGTCACCCCTGGTGTGGTGCGGAAGCTTGGAGAGAGGGTGAGAGCTCAGGCGTTGTCTTCGCCATCTGACGGGGCTCAAAGCAATGAGGGGAAGTTCAGAATCAGCCCTCGTGTTGCTTCAAAACGGTACGTTAACTAAACTAAACTCATTAGAACCGAGTTGGCCTACTATATAAGTTTTTGGATTTTTTTGTTGTTGTTGTTGTTTGTTTGTTTTTGTTAACTTGAAAAAAAACAGAAATGGGCCAAAGAGAGGCTGCGCGCGCAGAAATATCGTCGCAAGATGTTGGAAAGGATTTCAAAATAAATAAAAATTAATATAAATATTTGGGTTTGTTCCACATCTTCTCCTAAACCACTGGACGTATTTCAACCAAACTTTGAAAAATTATTATTTGAGGCAAGGGAAAAAATAACGCTAACTTTTCAAAATACAAAAGTGAATTAAATATTCAGTCAATTATAAATTCAGTCAATCAAAATTTTGATTTATTTTTGCACTAAGTTCAAAGCAAATAATCGTACATAAAGATTTTTATACTATCTTAAAATTCAAAACATTACCTTTTCAATGATACGAATTCAAAAAAAAAAATAGTAAATTTATATTTCAAAAATATTTAATTACCAAGAGTTGATTGCGTATTTTTGTTTTAAATTTAATGAAAGTATTAAGCATTCTGTATTATTTTGATATAATTTTGAAATATTCAAGTATGATTTAGACAAGACGGTGAAATATGATTATAAAAACGCAGACGATAAAATAAACAATATAAAAAATTCTATTACAAAGCTATGTAAAGATTTTAAAAATCTAGCTTTCACACCTAAAAGCCATTTGCTTTAAATGTTGAGTATTATTTTCATATTTCAAACTAGTGAATATCTGTATTTATATACTGCAAAATATTCGATAATATTCGATTCGTTTGTTTTGGAATACCTGCTGCTTATTCAATGTAGCAATCAATTTTATTTGAAAGTGTACAATGCTTTGAGTCGAAATACAAATTGTTTATTGTGTCGTCTGATGTTTAGAGCCAGAATTGACATCAAAACAAGCTAATTAAACATTCTGCTCTGAAAACACCTGCAACACATTTGTCTTCTGAATTTGTTTTTGATACGATGGTATCAAAATTGCTTTCGCGTTTAATAATTCAGCATCTTTTCAAATTTATCTCTTCCTTTGAGTTGAATGGATTGAAAGTTAATATCTTAACATTATTGAAACAATAGAATGATTTATTTGTCGTGTGACATTACTCAGTCAGTGAATGAAATGTTTACCTTATCAGGACAAAAGAATGTGTTTATTGAACCGCGTCTCAATGCAAACATACGAAAGGAATTTTAGTTTATTCCGATTGTTTATTTTCAAATATTTATCAAACATCTAAGCAGCCTTTAATGCTATGTTCTTCCGGCTGCTTTTATTTTAAAATGTCACCAGTTGCCAACATCGAAAACATTTTTAAATTTATTAAAAACAGTTCGAATTTTTTTCGTATATGCTCTTAATGAAATTGGCTTTTTGCAACAAATCTCTACTAATAATAAAGGGAAAATGTGTGTGTGTCTGTGCGTTTGCTCTCTATATGACAAACCGCTAGGCTTAGAGCAACGAAATTTGGCAGAAACATACTTTGGAGGGTGGAAATGCGTACCTCGGAGCCCTTTTTTGAAATTTTAAATAGAATTTTAATTAATTAAAAATTAAGCTAAATTTTGGCATTTTTCCTTAATAACTTCCGAAAATATTACAGCAACAAAACTATTTTTACTCCATCTGAAAGTGCAAACAATTACCTTTTCAATGATATCAATTAAGTTGGAGTACGATTTTTTTCTCTAATTTTAAGAAATTTTTAAAAATATATTTTGGCATAATTTACAACAATACTTTTCATCGTTGCAACTCATTTCAAACCTTTTTCATTTAAAGAAATGTTTAATTGCATGTTTCTCTTCCATTGTTGAAAACTAAGAAAATATCTAACTGGATTTTACTTTCTTCTTTTATTTGATCAATTTTTCTGTGAAATCTGCGAAGGAAGTTCTCAAGATAGTAAATGTATAATGAAATAATCCAGTGATCTGTGTGGAAGATTAACGTTGCTATGTTTTAATTCTTTTTATTTGTGCGTTTTAAGCCAATTAGCATGCTGCTGGATGTAAAATGTACCACGTCAATTTGATGTTGAAATCATGCGTTTTTCACGTTAATACAGACAAGGAACAGAACAAGTGCAAAGCTACGAAAAGAACGCGGGTTAAATGTCTATAGCAATTTGAAGTTTAAAACTACTTTGTTAAGGGAACCATGAATTTAAGATATTCAGATGAAATTTTATTTTCGGCGATCAAGCTAGTCACCGAAGGGGGATAGTTATTAATAAAATCGTGATAACTGAAAATGCATGTTATATATAAAAAGAATAGTGTTAAATATTAATTGAAGTTACTCGCATTAATGTTCAAATCTCTGGCTTATGAGTTGATTTATCCATGACTATAAAACGATATAAAAATGTTTTTAAAAATCTAGTAATTTTTAATGTGATCAATTCAGGCTACGTCATAATAACTCAGCAATCATAATTGCTCATGTCATCGAAATTGTGTTATCTGACACTGTGCTTGACGTAACGTTCTATTCCTCCTGCAACGTCCTCCATGGATTCCAAAATGAAATTGGCGGACAGTATTTGACGTGTATCACGTGATCATGAATGCTCTCCGTTCTCTCGCTGTGTCCCTTAATATTATCAGCGCAATATTAATCGGGTCCAAAAACTTAATGGTTCATAAGACTTTTGAGTCTACATTTTGTTGGTTATATTAAAACTTAAAATGCTATTTAGCTAAATTTCCCTGATTTTTGCAAGGTCCCTTTATAACACTGAGATTGAGGAAAAAGTGCATTGACACTGAAATGAATTTTTAAATCTTAAAAATAATCGAAATGGTTACCATGGTAGCTCGCTAAATAGTTACAATAGCGAAGTAAAAGTTCATGATGGATTAAAAGTTATTTTATTGTTTTATTTTCCAGATAAAAAAGAAGAAAACGGAATCATATTATATTCTGATACATAAAACATATTCTATGAGTGTTTTGTTTTAGACAGACGCTATTTTGTCCTTCAAAAGAAAAAAAATCTGAAAAAGCGCCAAAAATTTAACCTTCGCTACATTTTATTATTCGTGCTCCAAACATTTTTTTGCGTGAATTTCGTGTTATTTATTTTTCTTGAATCATAATGGTGCATACATCTTGGAATCATATCTGAGTCTGAGCGAAAAAATAAGAAATCGCCCTCTTTCTCAAAGTGCATTATGCCTTCCGTTTCTGACTTAGATATCGTAACAAAGAAAATGTGAAACGCCCATCGTCTATCGCATCCGCCTTTTCTTATTTCCGGCTCTAGGGAGTCTACTTCTCCCATTGGAAGTCTACTTAAATTTTGTAAAAATAATCTATGACCTTATAGAAGTTGTCTCCAAGTTTTGTATAAGGGCATGTGTCAACTTTTCAAAATATACAGTAATAAATATTGAAGTTCGGTAGATTTTATGGTGGAAATGGTACAAGAAAGGCTGGGGAAAAATTTGGCAGAAAATTTTATTTGAACTCAAAACTCTTAGATAGAGTAAAAGGTAGGAAATTCGTGGAATGGAAATATTACATAAAAATTTATAAAAATTCCAATAAATCATATAATCAGTATTTCAACACAGATAAATAATAATGTTATTAGTAAAAAAATATTAATAAAATACAAAATGGCGAAATAAATTTTTACTTTTATCTGGAAGTAAAAAGTTCTCTTTGCACGTTTTGTATGTATCAAAGCATATTGAGAAAGCTAAATTAAGAAACTACTGAGAGATAAAAATAAACTGCTTTTTTATTAGACATATTCGTTATATTATATTTTAGAAACCTGCATACATTGCAGTATTCCTTTGAAAAGAAATTCCTCTTAAATCAGAGAATAAATTGTATTAAGTAATAATGCACTATAAAAGCAAAAATTGTGCGAAAAAGGTTTCTCAAATTTCCTCTTAAAAATACCTAAGCTATCAAAAGCGTGGATTATGAAATTTCAGAAGATAGTGTTTCTGGTTATACTGTGCACATTTTTTAGATATAAAAGTTTTTCCATCAGACTAGCCATTTCCATTTATTAACTAGCTAGAAAAGATAAAAACTAATCTAATTAATTATTTAAGTAAGGTTCTTAAAGTCAATAAAGTAAAAGAAATCTATAAAATAATTTAAACAAAATCTAATATAATTTCAAAAATAGAATTTAGAGTCTAGATTGATTCTGATAATGCTAACAAGCACACTTACGTAAACAGCAAACGATATTTTTAAAAAAATAAACACAGCTTTAGAATTAATAAAAAAATAACTTAATTAAATTTCCGATATAAAAACTAGAATTATATTACCAAAGAAAAAACTTTAAAAAATGTTTCAAACAGCTAAAGAATTTTTCTTAATGTTAAGAGCAGCAACAAATGAAAAATTCGAAATTTAAATTCGCGAGTTTCATTTTGCGTATATTACGTGGCTATGAATTAAAAAAAGGTTTGTTTCATTATGGATGAGTTTTCTGTTTTGTTCATTTACATTTAAATGCTGTGACTACGTAATTCCGGTGCAATGCTAAGTCAACGGAATCTTCAAAGCGGAAGTCCAAAGGCATGCAAATGAAGTCAAGGTTTTTAATGTAATTAAACAAAACAGAAAACTCGTTCATTAATAACGAAAATAACACTAATTTCAGCAAAGACAGATATGAAATTGTCTTCATTTCAAAAGCGGCTGTAATTTCTAACCATTTATTTCGGGTCCTATTATAAATACAAATGAAATTCATTTAATCCATTTTTTTGCTGCATCAAATCATAAAAATATTAAGCAGAAATGTCAATGTCAAAATAAAACCGAATGCTCTAATAAAAAAAATTTAAAAGGTCGTATTTTACATCCGGCAATGTGATAAAATTGTTCACCCGGGCGATTGAAACTTCCTGTCGTTTTCGTGCGATCCGATTACACCGATAATCGAAGTTTCGCTCCACTTATTTACATCAATTTTCGTAGCTGATGTTCTCTTTTCATCTATGAAAGAACGGAATTCTGCCATTTATTCGGAAATAATAACACTTATTCCATACGCTTCGTTGGCCTATTTAGTTGTAAATGCATTTCATCGATTCGTATTTCTGAGTTGGCAGATTTTCGCTCGCGTTTTATTCTCACAGAATTTCATCGAATATTGAATGTTCTATCGAATCCGTGTTTGTTTTCTTTCAAAAGTATTCAGAATTGCAAGACATTTTCCTTTACTTTTAATGCCAAGAAGATACTACGAAATAAAGAGGATATCAATCAAGAAGAAATGTTTTTTAAAAGAGATTTTATTTCTGCAGATAGAAACAGAGAGCAACTACCTCATAAGCAATACAGGTTTGCTACTTAGAAAGCAATGTAAATAAAACTAAAAACTTTTTTTTAAAAAATACGCTTTTATAAGTGGTACTGAAAATAATTTTCTTGTGAAAGATATGGACTTCAGAACAAAATCATAAAACCTTTATGTGCTGATAGAAATTCTCTGAGCGAATTAGAACTAAGAGAATTAGAAAGAATTCCATAATTTTTGCATTAAATTATAATGTCTATAACAGACTTGCTTTTTTTTTATTTAAGTTTATAAATTCTGTCCACGTATGGGTATTTTTCTGTTTAATATTATGAGTTTTCAAGCGAGTATTTAAAGCAAAATAGCTATTTCATATTGTGTGATTTCTCGACCACATTAAGAACAAGGTGAAGTAGAAAGAATGCCAATGAGGAAAAGAAGGCTCTTCAAATTATCAAAACGATTAGCAGGTGGTAGATAGCAGAACGTTGGCTCCAACGGAACATCATCTGGCATTCTCGGAATCTGTTAAAATAGTGTCAACGTTCAGCAGGTGAACGCAGGTATTTCCCATGGATTCTTCCAATCAGAACTATTTGCCTTGTAGGCTGACCTACCAACAGCTGAAGGAAATCTATCTATAGTCCATAGAAAAAGAAATTAAGAACGGGGAAAACGAAGAAATATAGGATATTCTCAACTTTTTTTCTAACTTTTTCTAGACTGCGGCTTCTTAAACTATGGGTTCTTGACACTGAGTAGGATCCAAAACATTAAATGCGAATGATTCTGTCATATTCGTCGTTAATGAAAAGCCAACAAAAATTCAAAAGCCCAATTCTGTCATAAACACACTTTTAAAATTTAAAAAATGATATTTCTGACAAAATTTATTTCTATTTATCATTATTAATGCTTCTTTTTTTCACTTTTGCTTTTCAATATATATGAAAACTTTGAGGTCTGGAAAAATTTTTTTCTTTCATTGATGGGATGCGGAATATCCATCCAACATCCATTTTTCCAGTCAATATGGTATCGCGAGTGGAAAAGTTTAAAGCGGGCCAATCACCATTGTTTCACTTTGGAATTTTTTGAACACGGGAAGGAAAAACCAATCGTCAGTTTTAAAAACCGATGGAAATTGGCATAGCGTAATGGAATTGGTGGAATTCCGAGTAGGTTGAAATCTAATTGGAATGGCCGGGTGGCCTTTTGAGAACCTCGCTGCGAAGCTAGCGGCAAAACAAATTATTTGCCTACATTGGGATCTCGCGTCAAAGCTAGAAATGGAATTCGAAACCCCTAGTGTGGGGGAGGAGGAGCGCGGGTAGGGATAGTTATTCGACTCTGAACCTTGTCTCAAAACTAACTTTGGAACATCCGTGAATGTTTTGCCTAATGTTTCGACTAAAATAAGTGGAATTCAAACCAGTTGTTAGACAAATGGCTTAGCCTTTTTTTTCTCGTGAATGCCCAGCTTAAAATGTTCTAGTCCAAGCCCTTTCAAAACAATCCGAGAGTCAAATATACAAGTTGTCTCAAAAAACGTACTCCCAATTTGAATTACTATTACATAAAAAAGTTATGGATACATCACATTTTCGTAACCCAAATGGAAGTATCATTGCTCATTCCCAAAAATATGTATGCACAAAGCATACCTTTTATGAGTTCAGATAAGCATGACGTCACGATATGAAATGCCCAATTCATTCACACCCTGACAAACCACATAACAGAATTAACACCTGAAAAGTTCGCATGGTGTTTCATTGTCAAATGAGAATCATTGGTTGCCGAGTACCTATCATTATGATGAATGGTTGAGTCATTTTTTATGAAATGAATTATTTTAACGTAAAAAGCTATTATTA
>BGPR01002353.1:65260-99034 GCA_013235015.1 Araneus ventricosus | reverse complement strand
ATGCGAAAAAAATTGGATCACATTGATCTATAAACAAATTTTAAAACGTGGAAAAAAATTCTAATGATATTCTAAAATCTAATAATAGTCTAAAAATTTAAATCGCATATAGAACATTTAAATTTAAAACTAATACTAAACATAAATTTAACATTTAAAAATTTACAAAAATATTTTGACAGAATCTTAATATTCTAATACAAAGATTTCCAACTGTTCACTTATGAATTAGTCAGCCAAATGCGAAATAAATTGGATCACATTGATCTATAAACAAATTTTAAAACATGGAAAAAAAATTCTAATGATATTCTGAAATTCAATAATAGTCTAAAATTTAAATCGCATATAGAAAATATAAATTTAAAAATAATACTAAACTAAATTTAACATTTAAAAATTTTACAAAAATATTTTGACAGAATCTTAATATTCTAATACAAAGATTTCCACCTGTTCACTTATGAATTAGTCAGCCAAATGCGAATAAAATTGAATCACATTGATCTGTAAACAAATTTTAAAACATGGAAAAAAATTCTAAGAATAATATTCTGAAATTTAAGCAATGCTTAATTTGAATATGTTTGAGTACATGGACATTGAAAATCAAATGTAGACACAAAATTAGATTACAACTTTTCCACAAGTTTTTGGGGAACCTCGGGGCCCCAAAAAGTTGTGGAGCCCATAGGCAGCCGCCTGCTTTGCCTATTTGGTAATCCGGCCCTGGTCATATGAAAATAATTGGATCCTGAGCAACTCCGGGTGATCAGCTAGTTTATGCATAAAAAAAACCGGCACCGGATGGAAGGCTCAATAACGCAGTTGTCAAGATGCTGCACTTCAAACTCGGCGTTGCGGATTCGTTCCTCACTTAATTCAATTTTGCCCAAAAAATCCTCTCTGAGTTGTTTGACACAGAAACTGAAATTGTGATTTCTGCAGACCAAAGGGGCGCGGGAATTTCTAACTCCGTTCAAGTATCAGACATATCTGGGTTTTTATTTATAGAATATTAAATCTGTGGCTTTATATTTTAGGATTATAAAACTGTGAATTTAAACATATGCAGAAAAGAGCATCGACTATTATCGAACCATCCAATATTATTATTTTATAAATGATAAAAATTTGTAAAATTCCAAAATATTTGATAAAGTTTTCATTTTCATTTTCTCATTTCTGATAATAATCTTGTTCATTATGGGAATTTTGAGACTAATTACAAAATTATTATGGTTGGGGAAACTACCACAGGGAAATGGAATAATGAAACTAGTTGGAATGGAATAAAGTAACTTTTTATCATATCACTAACAGTGGTGGAGCTGCAACTTTTGCGGAACTTGCAAAATGCCGATCTTGCTTTCAGAAATTGGCAATTTACCGATAAAAGGCCGAAAATACGAATTAATTACATAAGCTATTTTTTATATGTACACAACGAATGAGTCAGTATCGCTGCTCTTTTTTGCTATAAAATTATTTTCCTGGGTGTCTGATTTTGCCGCCCCTTTCGAAGTTTCGCCCGGGGCGGATAGCCCTCTCTGCCCCCGTTAGCTAAGCCACAGATCTCTACTAAATATAGACAAATCAATAAACTCTTTTCTTAGGTTGAAAATAACCAATAACCAACATGGACTCTGAGTATAAAAAAGAGAGCGATTTAATTAAATAATACAAATGTTTTATTTATTAAACATTATTAAAATTTTGATAAAATGTTTGTAGATGGGCCGATCTTCAGTTTAATAAATTTAAAAAGATCTCTATGTGGGATAATTGTCATTTTAGAGGATAAAAATTATACTTGTTAATATTAAATAATTGTAAAAATTCTCCATTTAGAAGAATTGCTGAAGTTCTATATTTAAACAATTAATAGAATCAATAAGTAATCAGAAAGTTAATACTATTAAAATTAAATAAATGTTTCAAATAACTGGTGTTTAAATCTGATCAAAAATTGATTTTAAATTGTTTTATATTAAAAATTTGACCTAAATAATTTTGTGCTTCATATGTTCCGTATCTGTTTTATAAAGCTTCATTGCTTTAATGATCAGTGCTCGTTTTAAAGGCAGAAGTCATCAAATTTAATGTATGATTATACAATATTCACAAAATTAAAAAAGGTATTAAAAAGACTTTATACAGTTATAAGGAGACTAGTGAAAAAAGCAATATTTTCTTTTCTTAAATTTACAAGATCAATTCTGAAACAAAAAAAATCATATGGACAAAAACAGCGCTTAATTTATTGCATGCATCGAATAGCAAGTCATTGAGCCACTGATTACACAGGAGTAGCCTTTCAATAAAATCGTGCAACAAATGAATTACGAGTAAAGAATCTCAATAAAACTGCGAAAAAAGAACTTCCGTAGTGCCTGAAAATATTTATTTTTCTTTTCTTACTTCTTAAATTAATCAGATCAATGCGTTAAGCATCATTTTCACCAAATTCAATCGATAAAGTCCTGCGATAGCACTACTTTTATCCGCAATTGATCACAGAAAATGAATGTTTCAGGGAGAAATCATATTTTATAGTACAATTTCTAAGTAATAAAGCTAGTAATATCGAATTTTAATTTTTATTAATGCATGGCACAGATATCAAGTTGTTCTTCGTTTTGATTATGATGCCACGATTTCTTTTTAATATGCATCATCAGAACTTTAACTGTAACTGCTGCTTTTGGTTTTTGTTAAATTTGAAAATTTAAATATGGCAATAACTATTCAGAAAGAAAATCGAAATCGGAAAGTCTTGTATGCAAATTGAGCAGACAAGATGCTAATGTTTTGAAAATTGTCATGAGTATAATTTTATTGGAATCAGTTATTAGTTTAATGATGAGTACTTGTATTTAAGAAACTTGAAAATCATGAATCTGTTTTGACTTTTTTTTTGTTACCTGATTTAAGTAAGTATCCTTTTTCATGTTATTTCTTTTCGGTCCTCGAAGCTTAAAATTTTGACATATAATTTTTTTTTATCCTTATGGAAAGATCTTCTTATAAAATAAATAGAATTAAATTTGAAAGTGGTCATTTATCGATAATGTAATGGTTAATTCTTAGTGTCATTGAAAGACGTATTGAATAATTGTCAATAAAGTAAACAGAGTTGAATAGCTCAAATATTTTCATAGAAATGTTTCTGTCTCCTTCTGTATATAATCTTATTCACAATTATGTCATTGCGATGTAGAAATGCATATAAGTTTAATCGAAGAAAGCATATGGTGATGGTACTTTCTTTAAAAAAATTATTTATCTATGTATTCCAATCGACACGAGAATAATTCATTATCAAATTTTATGATTGTCAAATTCTAATGGCAAACTTGTTAGCCATCTAAATTTTATTACTATAATAATGAATGCTCAACTATAGAAACATTCGTAATGTAAGAATATTTTGTAATTTGTTTTTTCTATGACTGGATTCTTTTAATCTAATGTTAACATATTAATTCTTGTAAACATAAAGGTTGTATCAGGAAGTCTTTTGAACAAACATTTTGTAATTTGTTATGATATTTTTGAATGTTTTTAATCTAATGGAAAGTATGACAGGTCATCGTAAAAAAATTAATTTCTATAATTTTGATTTTCTGTGATAAAACTGTAGAAATATTTGTATTATAAAAATATTTTGTCATTCTTGTTATTTTGGGATGCTTTTAATCGAATGGTAAACATGATAAGTCGGTACATAAGTTTAATTTCAGTAATAGTGAGTGTACAGTTATAGAAACATTTATAAGTAAGAATATTTTCAATGTTTTAAAAATTTTGGTTGCTTTTGATAATTTGAAAATAAGGTGATGGAGTATTAAATTTTTTCCATTCACAACCTTTTTTCAGTTAAAAAAAATTTTATGGTACCATTTTAGTTTCAAAAACTTTGTTGTATAACTTCAAAATTAGAAAATAAATATGAAAATTAAACATCAGTTAATGATAGTAAAGAAAAAAATATGTTTATTCACTGAATTTCTGTAAAATTATTTAAATTGTGACTTTCTTAATTATTTTAATCACAAATATTGAAGAGTATGAAAAGAATGCATTATAAATTTTTCATAACTCCAATATTGGTGGTATTTCAGAACTCCCCATTGGCGTTGTAACCCACAGCTTAAGGATCAAAGCTTTTAATTTATGGCAAAATTATATTGCAATTTTTGATGAAGTTACTGCTAAAAATTAAATAATTTTTGCATCATTATTAAAGGAAATTGACACAGTACAGCCTAAGGATACAATACAGATTTGAATTTCTGTCATCTAAGAACTTTTTTTATGAACATGCCTTTAAAAATATAATTGTGCATTTATAGTAGGTATCTTTTTTTCTGTTTATTTACATATAATGTCAAAAATTCTTTTCCTTGTAGTTTTAATTGATCTGTAATAATAAGATCACTAGTTAGAGTTTATTTCAAATAATTTTACCCATTATACTAATGGAATCTGGTTTCAGTTATCGGCTCTTATATTAGAACGGGGTTCCCCACCTTTTTTCTCTTGCATACCTCTTGATCGGTCCTTTTATTTTCACACTTCCAACCCCCCAACCATCCCTCAATGCAAAGAAGTTTTTATTAATAATGTTAAGGGCTTACGTTAGCTTAAGTTAATTAAAGTTTGCTGGACTTATATTTGATTTTGTATTTTATTCCACTAATAAAATAGCATTAATTAAACACCAAAACAAATGAAAGCAGTATTGTAATAATTTCATGTTAACTAATAATGATAGCTAATTACTACACTTCATGATAATTATCTATTCATGTGGAAGAAAATTTCAATGCTATCCTTGTGTGTGTCTCATGGAGCTGAGTTTTATGTAATTGGATTGAAATGATGATAGATATAGTGTCATGTTTGGAGTTGTGATTGCCAAATATTATTCAATTGCATGTTTCCTTTTTTTCTTATCTTGAGAGTAGGCTTTAGCACTTGCTCAGCTTTCAATTTTACTTTTCACTGAAACTTGGGAAATAAAATCCTGTAACTTTTAATCCCTTATGTTTTCTTGTTTCTGCCGTTACCAATTTTGATTTCACGCATCCTCAACTGGTTCTTCACTTACCATAGTTTGGTAACCTGTGTATTAGAAGGTTGACTCTAATAATTTATAGAAGGTACAGGGGTGATTGTGTTCTGGTATTATACCAGAAATCCGTTATTTTCTTCGTCCTTAATACCGGAATTACGGTATTTTCTGATAAATCTATTTTTTAAAACTTAAGAGTTCCAAAGACTCAAACTACTACAGATTCCCTGTAGTTTCTACGCAATTTCGGCTTCTGCTACGGACTACGCAAATTATAATCCATACTACAGAAAATTTACTTTGGATTATGCTGAGTCAATCCAAATGATTTTTTTAGAAATTGTCATATCATAACTAAGAATAAATACCTCACTTAAGAATGGTCCCATAAGAATTTATATATAGTATATTGAATAATGCTATTCATAGAAAATGTTATTAAATTTTTAATATTGTTTTGTTATCAATTTTGATGATTTCTTTTCATGTGTGTTATAGAATGTTATTGAAAACTCATGAACTAAGACAAAATAAATTAAATCAATTTCTTATGTAAAAAAAGCATATTAAAAATTGCATGCAAAAATTGAATCTGCGCTGTAATGAATGAATACATATTCGTTCCCTACACATAATTTTCCTGCTAAAATTTCAAGTATTTTTTCATGAAGCCACAACTACCCCTGAAGGTACTACATTGCGAGAAAATTTTTATCTATTTAATTTGATTTCCATTTTTAGTACTTAATAACATTTTTACCTTTAAAAAGTTCTCTTTCTTTTAAAAACTTTTGATATTAATTCTGTAATTTATAAACCCTCTTACTGCTTATTCCTCGATTTCTGCGGGTTGGAAATAATTCTATTTCTGCTGCATCCTGAGATTTTCACTAGTTCATGGGTTTATTTAGTACTTTTAAAATGTTGAATCATATTATATTAATTAAGTCTTGCACGTAAATAACAATTCCCTTGGTGCAATGGTATTTGAACATGATTTCAAACATTGGAACTAAATAGTAATTTAAAAAATTCGGCAGTCAGAGGGTTAAATTTACAAAAGTTTCTGTAAATTTTTTATTGAAATAAATTATTAAACTCGCTGATTATTGATTTTTAATTATTTAGCAAATGCATATTGTATTTATTAAAGAAAGAACAATTGAAAGAAATTTGCTAATGCTCCACAAATTTTTTAATAAATTAAATAATTTGCATTAAAACCTTTTTTCTAGTGATGTTACAATAACTAGCATTTAGAGTTATAATTAAGAAAAACACTCATACATATCGAGTTGTTAATGTTAATTAAATTCTCAATACAATTTTTATGGCGAAAAAGTTTGCTTCCTGTTGTCCTTGGGATCTCGTGCAATGGTGAAGAGTATACTTCTTTTTAGAGTAAAATATATCTTTAAATAATTATGGACTTGCATTTTTACTGTAAATAGCCCAAGAATATAATTTGAGCTATTAGTTGTTTCAATTATACTAAAAACTCTAAATATAATTCCAAATTTTACTTTTTATTACATATACTTTGAGTTTGCTATATCTTTTAGCACCAAATGTATCTTTTAACAAGAGTTTGGTGCAACGTAACTAGAAGTGCCTTTTGCACTTTCATGTACCAATAAATCCCAAATCAATCAATGCACCAAAAAACTCAAATTTCGTGTTTATAAATCAGTAAACCACAAAAATGTAATCAATATCAAATAAAAAAGGGTAAACACAAGGGAAAAATGCTTCCTTGTGTCCTGCCTTCTATTATCCAAGGTTCGCTTGAAAGTCAAAACCACAATATGTGGTCAAAGCCTTAATAATTTTGTGTGTGTGGTTTCCGAGGTTAATGACTTGTGGCAGTTCCAGTCAGACTTTTAAAATAACCTAAAAAAAAAATAATAATAATAAAGGGATGGATTTTGTGGGAAATATGCTTCTAACAACCTTAGAAGGATTTAAAGAAAAAAATTTAGTTCCTGTTGTAGTATTTTTTTTTTTTTTTCTTTTCTTGATCTTTCTAGACTTGCTATATGTACTGGACTTGTACTTACTTGATAGTTTTTGCAGATATTTAATATTTTTGTGGGTATTCTGTGAAAATTTAGAATTTAATACTTCTTTGGATATCATCCTTGTATTAAAATTAACTTGTCATTATGCAATAGCTATGAGTGCTTTAAAACAAGCTGTTAAATAAGATTAAAACAATTTATCTCTGTCTTATGTTTGTGTATTATGGACAGTAGAGAACAGTATAATAACCTTCTAATCCAGTGGTATAATCGCAAAAAAGCTGTGCCGGGACTCTCTAACCTACATGAAAAAATCGTGCTAAGTAGGTTTTTTTGACAATCTGTCTTATTTATTTTTTGCAAAAAAAAGGCAAATGGCGTTCCAGTGCCCCTACACCCCTGTTTTTATCAAATGTTATGAGATCCCCATGAAATAGAAATTAAGTAAGTTTAAATTTTACAGCTAAATTGATACCATCTAAACATACTCCTGTATTTAATCCAAGTCTTATTATTTTTTTTTCCTTACATTGTCTAATATCCAAGCAATTATAATCAATCGCTACTCAAGTTGGCATCACTACAAAGCTGCAAGCAGACAAATCATCACTAAATAATATGATGCTTGTTTCCATGTTTTAGGATTATAGGAAAAACTCCATAAAATAAAATAATTTTCATTTTAAGTGCATATTTATATCCCTGAGAGCTATTCTGTATTTTTGGAGTTTTGTTTTAATTTAGAATGAAAAATATGAGATAGTGATTGTGTTTAAAATTAATTTGTATTCAATTATATCAGGATTATATTCAAGACTATTTAACTCGACATATTGAAACCTCACTTATTTTTCTCTACAGTATCAATTTGAGTTGTCACTTTCTATAATTTCTTCCAATGTTGTTTAATAAATTATGAATATTATTTTTCTCAAAATTTCCTCTTGTTTTTTTAGATCTGAAACATGATGGCTCTTTATAACCGGTCTGTGGGAGGTGGGACAGACATCAATGAGACCTTTGATAATTCTTCTCTCAGTACAGAATTGTTAGAAAAAGCTGAGAGGGAATTGATGGAAAAACCTTCATGGAGAGATAGAGATATACAAGCTCTCAGGGATATGATAAGTGGTAAGTACCTGAGAATGTTTAATTCTTTTATAAATTGGATCAGATTAACCCGGAGTTTAGGGTGCATACTCACTTCATTTCCCTTAAGCTCACCAATTGTTTGCCGCCAAGAGATTTAGTGCCAGAACATTTGTTTTGGATGCACGTTGAACATTTTATTGATGTCATGCTCATGCGCCCACAATGATTTTTTTTATCGGAGTCTGGTGCATGCCGTTAATTTTGCCTTGTTTCAGTTGGGCCACTGTCTGCTGTCTTAGATTTGATTGGTTGAGTTAAGCGAACGAATTTGACTAATATTTCATTTGGAATTCTTCGGGTAGAATTTTGAATGTTTTGATCATTTACCAAGCTATTTTTTTCAACCGTTCGCTTCTGCAGATTTTTGTTCACTGAATTTGCTGATTCTCCTTCTCTGTGTTGCTGATTATGGCTCCAAAATTTTGAACACGGAATGTTTTTCTGAGAACACTGGTTCCCTTGCTTTGTATCATCTCCTGTGTGTTTCGTTTCTCAATGAAAAAGCGAAGCTACTAGGCTCCCACTTTGTTGAAAGCGAAGCCGCTGATGTTTTTTTTAGTTAAAAAATGTGCCCGGTACACACTTGCAATGCCGCAGGCATTGCATGCTCAATCTCTCCTTTTGAGGTACCGCAGGCATCACATGCGTAGGTGACCTATAAAAAATTCACTATGCATCCAAAACAGTATTTGGCGATGGCAAAGAAAATTGACGAGAAACTAGTACCTATGCACCCTAAACTCTGGGTTTACCTTGTATCAAATTTTGTTTGTAATGAATATGTATTTCCTGGGAATTATACTAGTTTTAAATAATTTCCAATAATTATGTAGCTGCTTATAGAATAGACTGAATTCTGAAAATAGATACAACTCTTCCATACACAGGATTTTTCAATCTCCATTTATTCAAATCAAAATAAAATTTGGAGTATATTTCTGTGAAATCAATTAAAAAAACTCACATAAAAGGAAAACATACTTTGGAATACCTTTTCTTAAATGCTTTATAATGTATTGAAAATTGTAGTAATTTGTATTGGTTTTTTAAAAAAGCTTATTTAAATTTCTTTTTATCTACATATATATTATTCTGCATAATTTTTAACTGGATTAATAAATGTACTCCCACTATGGTTTCCCTAAAGTTATAATTCTTTGTGCAATTGTTGTGATGTATGTATATATTTGTCCATTCATCCAAAATTAGTATATTTAATTCTAAAGAACTATTGAACTGACTTATCATCTCACATTTATGAAGAAAAATATATGATGTAAAAGTGATTTTAAAAAAATCTAATATATCTATTACATATGTGCTGTGTTAAATTTGTCCTACTTTCATTGCTTATTTATTGCTAAAAATGATATTGCCCATAGTATATTCCATACACAGACCATTCATTCAAAATTACTTTTATTTTTTATTCTTAGGAACTATTGTATTAACTTAAAATTTCTTATTTATGAAGAAAAATATGTAATGTAAAAGTGATAAGGAGAATCTACTATATCTTAATTACATATATGCTATGTTAAATTTATCCTGCTCTTTATATGTTGCCAACAAATGATATTGCCCTAGTATTTTAAAGAATAACATCAAGTCCATTTCTGTTTCTACTTTGAATTCTTTGCATTATTTTGAATGGAACATTCATTAAATTATCTGACACATATGCAGTAAAGAACTTAACATGCTTTTCTTGTTGATATCTTATTACAAACAGCCTTTCTCACTTTTTATCAAAACTGTTGTGTGATATTAATTCAACTGAAATGTTGTACTTTTAACTGCATATTGTTTGTTTTCAGCCTCATTTAGCACTGGATTATAATAATGTAACCTATTCTTGTACTTCAAAATAATACGTCTCAAAATATAACTCTTCTTAATGACCTCTTTAAGATTAATACAGAATTTTCGTAATTGGAATATTTCCTTTTCCAGATGATCCCGATTTAGTCTCAAGATCAGACGATGCCTTCTTGTTAAGGTTCCTGCGAGCTCGGAAATTCGACTACACTCGTTCGTTTACTTTGCTGCAAAATTATTACATGATGCGAGTCAAGCATGCCAACATATTCAAGGATTTCACTCCTTCTGCTCTGAAACATGTCCATCAGTTGAACCTTCAAGGTTTCCTGCCTTACAGAGATCCAGAAGGCAGGGCAATTTTTGTTTTCAGAGGAGGTACACAAATTTTTCTTTTAACTTTTCACACTGACTAATGATGTTTTGCCATATATCCATTGATTAATAGTAAATTAACATGGTTAATTCATGTTCATGTGATACACATCAAATGTTCCACAGCAGTTTAGTTTGGGACAGAGCCGCCAAGCCAGGCCCCAGGGCAAAGTACTGATACACGGGACCCCCACAGACACTGGCTGATGGGCTCCCAACACATAAAAACAAGGCTCGGTGAGCAACAACTTTAAAACAGTCGTACTTGACTTTTGATTGAGCAGTTGAAAGGTAGCATGGCTTCCCTGCGTGCCTTTGAAATATGGCTTTGGACCAGCTTTGATATTCGGCATCACTGGCGATATTTCGTTATTTTGGCGACTTCTTTGTTGCGTAAACAAACATAGTGTTGGCTGTGTTGACTAAACAAACATGACTATTTTGTTGAACATTTTAGTGTTCTTTTGCTTACGTGTTCCGGGCAAATTTTTTTAACTTAAAAAGAACATCGGATTCTTCGCTTTCAGCAAAGCGGGAACCTGGCAGCTTCGCTTTTTTATTGAATGTTACGAATCTAGGTTTTTTTTTAATTCCCAAAAACGAGAACTTCCATATCTGAAACTTAACTTTAACCAGAAAGTCTTCAAAGTAACGAAATATCGCCAGTGATGCCATATATCAAAGCTGTACCCTAGCCTATCCTCTCACCCCCTCCCCTTGCGAATTAAGATTGTGGTGAAGTCTTTCTTCTTCCACTCTTGAAAATAAGAAAAATATTTTTTTCTTTAACCCGGCTGGCAGGTTCTCCTCTGAGCCCCATAGATGTTGCCGCCCTCTCTTGGAAAGCCTGGTTTTGGGATCCATAATGTTACTTGGAGTAGGGTAAAGTATACGACAGCATGGGGTTAGTCATGCGACTGATGTACCATGAATTGATGATGAACTGATGTCCATGTGGTATATATTTTATAATGTTAGTTTGTTTTTTTTTTTAATTAGGAAATTTTTTATTTGGTTCCTATTTGGAAAAAGCATGAATTATTTAAATTTAAACAGGTTTGCAAAAGTCACATCTTATGCATTTTCAAAATGACTTTGTGGTTTTCATAAATTTGGCAATCTTTTAGTGTGCATATGGTCTATTGAATGATGGCAGATTTATTTTAATTTCTATTATGTAGATGTCGTTTTTAAATTGTTTAGGATTCCACCGTATCAATGAATGATGTAAATATATGATTTACTTTATATGCTTTACTTTATAAAGATTTTACAAATCTTCAATAAGGAATTTTCAGAATACAATAGGATTTTATTCCTAACATCAGATTATCAAGAACAGCTTCTGTGCAATTAAAATATATATCTGTCATTTATATATAACTGACCATTCTGATTTCTGATGTGAATATCTCCAATTCTAACTGGCAAAAATATTGAAAGTTGACTAAAATTTAGATCAAATGCCATTGCATGTAAGAGTAATTATTGTTCTAACAGTTAGAAAATTCATAAAGGGTTTTTTTTTTCAGATTTTTTATCTAAAATCTCAATGCATTTTTTCCTAAATGTATATTAAAATATGAAAAAACTAAATAACAAAGCTTTATATGAAATTCAATTTGCATGATATTCACAAGAAACATGATCATATGTTAAAGATAAGCTTTTTTTTTTTTTATCCTTTGTTAGGAAAAAAAATTTTATTTAAAATCTCTGTAGATATGGAAATAAGAGAAGAAGAAAAAAGCTTCATCATATGAAATTAAGTTTAATTTTTTATTGCTTATTTGATTTTTAGAGGGTTTGTTATTATTTTTCTGAAGCATCAAGAGTGTTAGAATTAAAAATTCAGAATAATTTCTATTCATATCATATTTCAAAATTTATATGCAGGATATTTGGAAATTGAGTAAGAAATAAATTTTGATTTACCATATTTGTACCTTTTTTAAGTAATTTATTTGAGTAATGCATATATTAACATATTCTGTTTGAAGCAAGAAATAAATTGAGCACCGAGTCATACAACCAATATTTAAAATTCCAAAATCACTTTTCAGCATTAAAGCTTTTTTCAGAATATGAGCTGTAATTTTTAGATTTCTAAGTAATGATGGAAGAGAATAGATTTTTAAAATATGAGTTTTAATGAAATCTTTTTCCTTCAAAATAAATCGCGATTCTATACCATTCTAAACTAGGAAGCTAAATCAATGTTGCTTATCTAATTTTTTTTTTTTTACTTCATTTATCATGTGCAGAATACAAGTTTATATGTGGTGATTTACAAATTCAGTGACATTACAGTAGACTCTTGAGTATCCAGAATAATGGGAAATGGGAAGTCCCAAATAAATGATTACGTTTACGAAACTGAAAGAGTAGGACAGCATTTAACTTGTTGATTGTCATGTGAATCAAATACAATTCATATCTTCTGTCTAATCAGATGACTTCTCCTCTACTGTAGTTAAGAGATGACTGAGGAGGAGTCATCTAATTACAATGGTTCGAATCTCAGACGCGAGTCGTGGCGGCTAATGTATTAAAAAGTTGATGCGTATTTAATTTATTACTGCTTGAAATAAAATAATAAACTCATCTGTTCAATAGCCTTTTGATGAATGATGTTGTGTAGATTTGATTTTTTAAAAAAAATTATTGATTTCCAAACAGAAGCAATGTTGTAAATAGCATCCAATAAACTTAGATTCTTCCAAAATGCAAGCAAATCATTAGAGCAAGCGTATTATGGTACCGTGGTATATTCTTAAGTCTATGCATCTATTTAAAAATGGAGTTTTAAGTTTTTGACGATGGTCTCCCGGATAATCAAAGTCTGCTGTGTGGGTTTCTAAAATGTAAATTTTTGGTTAACTGTGTGTTATCAAAATTAAATGTCATAAAATTCTTTGTTTGACTTCTTCTGTGTGAATATTTATTGCATTTATTCGATTGTCTAAAAGGTTCTTGAACTTTAAAGGGTGGTCCAGACAAATAAAAGTCAGTTTTGCTTTGGAACATTTGTAGCTCAAATGCGATCGAAGTTGCTGTAGGACACTCTCTGTCTCTAAATGAGTACGGATACTAGTAAATCATTCAAAATCATGCCATAATTTAGGTGTGTGATATAACTGAATGATTTTAAAAAAGCAAATTTATGTTTAGTTGTTTACCTACCAGACCTGAAATAACAGCATGCATCTGTGAGAGGCTTGGCATGTTTAATGCTTGTGTTAATCTATGTATCATTACTGCAAGACTTACATTGGTTTAGTTGAATAGAAGTTTGAACATACTCTAATATTATGTCAAATAACTGTAATTAATATTTTATTGTAAATTTCTTGGTTGATGAAGTTATCTTTCTTATATTTATTCATTTCTTCCTTTACCTGTAGCATCCTGAAGTTGTGCTTCACAACCAGATGTTCTTTTGCAAAATTAGCTTTTTTTTACGTGCCTGATTTAAGTTTATCTAAGATATTTTGAATCACCCTGTTTTGAATGATCTAATTGAAAGTTAATGAAACAACAATAATTAGAGTTGAAATAGCAGTGTGTGTTAATTCTGTTGAATTTAGATTTGGTTTAATATTCATTCTTTAAATTTGAGTAGGCCTCATAATAATAATCTTTTTTCTTAAGCAGCACTTATCTTTTTGTAGGTTTGTGGGATCCTTCCCTGTGTTCAGCTGATGACTTGTTTCGTGCCAATGTGATCTGTTTGGAAAAGCAAATTGACGACCCTCTGACGCAGATCAATGGAGTTGTTGCTATACTGGACATGAAAATGCTGGGATTTCATCATGTACGACACTTTTCCCCTAGTCATGCCCTCAAGGTTGTGTCGTTAGTGCAAGTATGTTATAGTTTGACTCCTGCAAAAATTATGTTCTCTTTTTGTTTTCAGTTGATTTGAATTCAGTGTTTTCATGTTAGCGTGACAGCAAAACTTACCAAATATAGTAAATTTTAAGCCACAAATTTGGCCGGCAATTACAGATTTTAGCTACTGCTGCATTTATGGAAAAGTAACAAAATCCTATATTTTACAAAATAACATTCACTTACCTTTGAGAAATATTATGGATTTTAAATAGATTCATTTCAAAGACGAAAATATCTTAACTTTTGTGTGTGTGTGTGGGGGGGGGGTTAACTTGATGCCTCATTCTTTCACTTCAGAATTTGGAATGCAATTGATATTTACATATTAATAAACAGATAACTATTGAAAGTGTTAAAAAAATTTTCAGGGTCACAGAAAAATTATGCTACTTGTAATATTAATCTAATCTCTCTTTAGTTCTGTCAGATTGCTTTACAATCATAATGGGTAGTGTGAAATAGAAATTTTGTTATTCAACCAGCGGGAGTGGTCTCCCCTAAACTTTCTCGTATACTTCTCGAAAAAGGTACTGTTTCCCCTCCCCCCGCATGGATAAAAAAATTTGAACCTGTTGTAACCCAGGATTCAATGACTTTTAGAAAAATTTTTGGTAAAAAATCAAATTTAAAGAGATGCGTTCCGATTAAATACGTACCGATTTCTACTCTTTCTTGGCTCAAGGACAATCTTTCCACGTGCACAGATTGCTACCAAGTACACATGCGCATGGAGAATCGGATGAAAACAAAAGCACCAAGCAGGAGTCAATAAATATCGTGCACAGAAGATTGCGTTATGTATGCATGCGCGTGGAGACATCGGATTCGTTGGAGATGCGATTATACAGACCGACAGACAGTCAACCCTTTGACGGATTTTGCCCAAAATTTTATATGGACCTACATTCATGACGATAAAACTGTGTACCAAATTTTAGCCATCTAGCTATTCAAGTTTTTGAGTTATAGTGTTCGCATGACTTCCGACATACAGACAGACTTCCCGTTGACGGATTTTGTCCAAAATTTGTTAGAAACCTACAAATTATGTTTAATGACCACATACCAAATTTCATCCCCGTAGCTCTAATAGTTTTCGAGTTATCGTGTTCACAGACATAATTCCCAAATTGTGTTTTTCGGACTCAGGGAGGTCTCAAACGTGGAGATCCGTCAAAATCTCGAGTTTTTTTTTCGAGTTCGAGTTTTTCGAGTCGAGAGAATTTTTTGACGATTACAATACTTTCTCTTTGTATACTTCGTATATGAGAAAGTAAAAAAGTAAGGAGTTAGTATTCTCCTATTTGGACAAATGATTTTAAAACTAATCATTTCCATTGGAAATATACTTCCTTCTTAATATTACATATTGGTATTCTCTCGGGGCTGATTTCAAATTTGAACTTTAGTACTGATCACCCTGTGCATTGAAAGGAAAACTCCTTATAAATTAAAAGATGCTCAAATCTTACAAGAAACACACTAATTTGAATATGCAATCATTTGAGTCACTTGTACAGAAGTGGAACTTATCACGAGTACTGCTCTTTGATATTTTTTTTTTGGGAATACTTCATTTCTTCTTTTTGTGGCAAATGTTTTGCAGCTCCAGTTTCAAAGTAAATCTTTTCTTTTGTGATTGTTACACTAATCCAGCCATACAAATTCATTTGGAATTGTTTTTCTGCCTCATACCATGATTAAAAATGCTACTAAGAATTTCTTCTCCTTTTGTATAAATTTTTGTTCGAATTGAATTTTCTTTCTGTTTTGTTCCAGGATTCATTCCCTGCTCGCTTCAAGGCCGTGCACATCGTTAATGAGCCCGCTTTGTTTGACCTTGTTTTAACTATTGTTAAGCCACTCATAAGTGAAAAGTTGAAGAAGAGAGTAAGTATGATTTTTTTAGCCTCTATTTCCTGATTCTTGTATTATTAATTAACTACAATTTTTTTATATCTATTATGAAATGGAATACATATTTATGTTTTAGAGACTTGCATCATTTACTTTTAATATAGAGATTTATCATACCAAATTTTAGGTGAAATCCAGCGATGGCAAGGCTGTCTGTCTGGATATATGTGAACATGATAGCACAAAAGTACAACAAGCTTGATGAGTGAAATTTGAGTTGTGGTTTTTACTTCCAACTTGCAGATATGTATGAAATTTTGGATGTGTCCATCCACACGTAGACTGATTGTCTTGACTTGTTAATGACTCATTAACATGATAACTCAAAGCCACAACAATATAGACAATTGAAATTGGTATTGTTCTGCTAACATCTACTGCAGAATTAATATTTCTTTTCTTCCCTTCATATATTATTTTAGGAAATGGGACGCTAAATGAGGTAACAGTTTTCATCGTTGTACATCTAACCAAAAATTATATGTCTTTAGTCGGATTGATTTCATCTTTATGATGTTCGATATTAAAGTTTTGGCATTAGCTATTGAATAATTTATTTAATACATATATCTAACAGGGTTCCCATGGGTCTTCAAAAGTGCTTAGTTTAATCTGCAATTTCTAAAAGCCCTTAGAAATACTTATTTTTCGTCAGTAGTCCTTAGAAAGCGCTTATTTATAAAGAAAATCTTGGAACATTTTAAATAGGAATGAAAATTCTCTATAATTTATTGGTTTAAAGTATGAAATTTTTGAAAAAAAATATGTTAGAATGCAATAAGTTGTAATATGTTTATAAGTCAAGATTTTTTACTATATATATGAGCAACTTTGATGACGGGGTAAATTTTTTTTTTTTTTTTTTCCCTGCTGTGCCTATTTTATAGTTTGTTAGTATGCATACATATTACTGACATGTGTGCATATGTATGCCCATATTTTAACTGCTGACATTTTTAAAAATGGGACTGGGCTTATTTTGAAAAATTTTTATATGGCATTTTTTGTATAATTTTAAAAAAATAGACTTAAATATTGAATTTTTTACATTGGGTTGTTCTTTTGAGTTTAACTAAATTGTAAAAGCATTAAGTCCTTATAAAGTGCTTAGAAGGTACTTATTTTTAGTTTAAAAAGTAGAGTGGGAACCCTGATCTAATGTAATTCATCTTAATGCTATTCAGCCAGACTGCTGTGGCTTGGCGGCAGTCTTCCTTTCAGGACCAAAGGGTCACTTGTTTGGGACTGGATTTCTCTTAAGACCGTTAACTGAAGAAAAAAAAAGTTCTTCAGTGTTTAAAATACTTTTTAACTTTGTATCCATGAAACAACACCATAAAATTTTTCCTCTAAATATTGAAACAAGATCTAAGAGTATCAATAAAATGTAAATTCTGAAATTTAAAAAAAACCATATTGGAAATTACCAGCCTCAAAGTGATGAGATTTATAACATTTAGTATTTTGTTACAATGTCACTTAACAAACATGCATGTACACACTTTGCTTCTAAATGTGTTTTGAACCAAATATTGCACCTAATTCCATTTAGGAGCAATATTTTAATTAATATTGCTCCTATAATTTAAAAGAATTTTCCTGAAATCTATACTCTAAGTTATGTTGGGCGTTTAATGGCTTAGTTCTCTTTTAGGTAGATTCCTTATAGGAAGTCTATCTATTGCAATGGTTCTCATAACACGACTTCCAGTAAATTTCTGCAGATCTTCACCGATCATGACCCATAGAACCCAAAACCACCCTTTGTTAAAAAGTTTAGTTATAAGTTAAAAGTTTATATATATATATATATATATATAAACACTTTTGTCCAAGTTATCTTGTGAACACGATAACAGAGGTAATTTTGATTTAATTTTAACCTGCATGGGATATGTTGTAAGGATAGTGAAAATCTTGGTCGAGTTCGTAGATGGGCTATCCAGCTCAAAGGGGGTGGAAAAGGTGGAGGGTGGAAATATTCATTTCCCAATAAATCCTTTACAATTGAAAATAAAAAGAAAATTTAAATTAGGCGAATTATCGCCTTATCGTAACGAACAATTTTTGCATTTAAACTTTTTTGATAGCTGCAATTACTCAGAAACTATGAGCTGAAAAGGGATTTTCCCTCCTCTCACCCAACTTAAAGTATCTTTCAACCTATCCATGTTATCCCTTGTTGGAAAGCTCTCGTCATTTACACTCTCTTCCACCCGCTTCCGTTCTTGCAGCTATAATTCTTTCTGAAAATAGAGGGCGAAATGTTCTTTTCCTTATTATTATTAGTAAAGATGTTGTATATGTATAACGCTTTGCCCATGTTATCTTGTGAACACAATAACTAGAGTAATTTTGATTAGATTTTAACCGGCGAGGGATATGTTGTAAGAATAGTGAAAATCTCAGCTGAGTTTGTGGATGAGCTATCCAGCTCAAAGGGGGTTGAAATGTTGGGGGGGTGAAAATTCCATTTCCCCATAATTCACTTACGATTGAAGATAGAGAGAAAATTCATATTAGACGAATTATCACCTTATCATAACAAACTATTTTTGCATTGAAAATTTTTTTACTGCAAGTATTACTTAGAAGTTATGAGCTGAAAAGTGATTTTTACCCTCCCCCCCCTTTCCAACTTAGATTGCATAACCTATGCATGTGACACCTTGTTTACAAGCTCCCCTCAGCCACATTCACTTCCACTTTTTATACGTTAAACAAGCTGATATAACCAGCTTTGCTCCAGATTAAAATGCTTTCATGCCTAATATTTTTAATGTAAAAAACACCTTGCTTAATTTTTAATTAACTGAAATTGTAACTAACTTTTGTCCTTTGAATAGTTGAGAGTGACATTTCTCTTGTCTTAAATAAAAGGTGTGCAAAGTTTGGCTGAAACCAGTCCAGTGGTTTAGGAGGAGATGTGGAGCATAAGTACATAGACACAATGACTTTTATTTATTTTAAGGTAAATACTGTGAGCCATAAAGAAGGTTTTAGCCAAGATTTTGTCATAGATATTTAAATAAGAGTTCCCTTTTTCCTTATTGATATTCAAACTATTTGCTTTTAACTGTCGATGGAGATTTAAATTCACTGTTCAAAATGGCTGCATTCATATCCTAAGCTTTAAACACATGTATTTAATTTGCCACTCACAATGTTTAATAATTTTTATTCTTTTATGTATTAAGAATTTAGTGACAACTATCTCTGTAACCAGGGAGTTCTCTAAATGAACCCATTCTAATAATGTTTAAATGTTTCATGTCATGTATTTTTTGCATATGACAATGTAATGTTCGTACAATTATAAGGTAACCTAGATTAAATAAACTAATTTTTAAATCTAGAGTCGTTCATCATTCGTGTCAATTTCTTGCTACTGTTTCAGATAGGCTGGCTTAATGTTATCTCGGGGATATTTGCACTGCTGTAATGTTTATTTCTTTATGACTCCTACCTGTTAAATGATTATGTGTTGGGGTATAAAAAAAATTGGAGCATAGTACTGACCAATAAATCTAGCATAACTTTTTGAGTAGAATGATAAAACCTTGATATTACAAAAAATTAAATGTCATGAAAACAAAGCCACGGCGTAAATATTGCAGTGTGTGGAAACAATAGAGTCAATGGCTATGTCTGTATTGAACAATATGTAATATTTCATTACTTTTGTAACATTAACGTAAAGGAATCTACCTTTGCCTTCCAGCTTGCCGAAAGGGATTTTTTTCAACGAATTACCTATCAACATTCCTTCACTGTTAATTTATAGTAACTCTCATCTTCTAGATATATACTCATGGATCCAACATGAAAACTCTGCACTCCCACATCCCATCCGATATCCTTCCTTCTGAATTCGGCGGTCTCACGGGTCCCTTCAGCAACAAAGCTTTCATCGAGAAGCTCGCGGAAGAGGAGGAAACCTTCATCCAGAGCCAGATGTACGGCTACATATCACAGATCGCGGAGAAAGGTGTCAAAAAGACTGTCAGCTTGGATACATTCTCGCCCTACAGACGGGTGTGTATAAGATGAAATGAGCAAACAAAATGGTCCAGTATTAAAGAAGATGTATATATAGCGTTTTTATTTTTTTAACATGGGTCACCGACTTCCTGGATAGTGAAATGTTTAGAAGTATGTACATATTGTTAAATAGGCCATTTTTTATTAATGTAGTTCTGTGTTGATTTGCTTGTTTGTAACAACTATTATGAATTTAGCATGATTGCATTTATTTTATTAGCATCAAATTGTCAGATTTTTATTATTATTATTATTATGACTATTTTCTAGCTTTATAATTATTGCTATTAGATAGTAAATAATTCATTTGTTAAATATTAGCATTTTGTTGAGTTACTGATTATACTTTTTTAACTGTTAATAATTGTACATAGTATTTTCCTGAACAAGCATCCTATTCTATATGGCAGTTAAAATCCCTCCACTTATACAGATATTGCATATTTTATTGATATTTTAGAAGTGTTGCCAATTGACTCTCAACATCTGCAATACCAGTGCAATAGAGATATTTGCTATTATGAATGTTTAGAATGTGCGTTGTATTTGACTTACTGTTAGAATATAGTAAAGGTGGTTACTTGTTTTTGCAAATTTGTTATAAACTAGTTTGTGTTTGCATCTCCGGAATGATTTTCGTTGATTTTTAAATAAGAATGGAATATCGGTATGGATAACCTTCTGAGAGATGGTGTATTTCTTTACAGCATATTTTACTTCTTTGATATCAAAATATAGTTTTTGATCGACTTTGACTCAATTATATTATTTATATTTGAATGTATCACAGGGTGGCGGCAGAACCGGAAAGTCGGAATTTTATAGATTTGGAAAAGTCAGGGAAATTCGTAAAAATATCTAAAAATCAGGGAAAATTAATAGTTATTTGTTACTTGAGTTATTATCTATAAATTAGTATCTTATGTCTAGCATTATTTGTAATAATAAATGGAATTTTTTTAAAAACTTATATTCATTTATAAAAGCAAGTTTTTGATTAGAGCAATTAATTTCTTATGATTTCTTGAAGAACAAAGATTTAAAGTAATATTTTGGTAGTTTCTCTTGTTTAAATCTTTGCTAAAATATATATCATTAGGTATGTATAATTATAATATTTTTATATTTATGCTGCAACATGTTATTCTGGTACTCATGCAAAGAGCACTAATTAGTTATTGAACTGTTTTGAGCAAAGATCATAATAACCTGTATTGTTAATATAATTTAACTTGTGTTGCAAAGAGTAGTTTTAATGTTTCTTAGAATTCTTATGCAGTTTTAGAAGCGAAATATTTTGTTAAAATTTTTTTCTTACAAGAAATGTAATGTAGTGTTTTAATAGTTTTTTTAGGATGTTAATTCTATTTTTTTAATTAAATTTCATAAAAATATATTATTTTTTCATATTAAATAACTGGTAAAAGTGTTTTTAATGTATATTGTACACATACAGTGATTCTGAGTAGGGAGAACGCCTGGAAACTAATATAATTAGTAGCCGTAAATCAGGGAAATGTTGTAAGTTTAGTCAGGGAAATTTTTTTCACAGTTTCTGTAGCCACCCTGCATCATTAATATTTAAAAAAAAAAAACTTTTGGCTCAAATGTGTTTTTATTTTTTGGCAAATTGTATGTGCCAAATGAAATCAAAATCCTTCCTCTATTTGGATATCTATACTTCTTTGTGTATTGAAAAGAAATTTGATATATTATTTAATATTATATATGAATTACTAATTATACATATGACTAGATATCAGATTTATATAGAAAAATATAATTAGATATCGGATTTAGTCCTTTCTGTCAAAGAATCTATCTTTGCAAACCTTTATTGTGTTGAGAAGTAATTTTTTTAAGGTATTGTTATTAGTAACACAGTATTTAAAGGTTATCAGTTCAAGAAATAACACTGTGTGATTTATTGTTATTAGTATTCTTATTTATTTATTTTTTACTAATTTTTTGCTGAATCATCTGGTTAATATTCTTAAAAAATTTTTAAGCAGAATTAAATATTTTAATATGCATATTTGTTTATTTACCAGTTTTTTCTATGTTGTTTTTTTATGTCAAAGATTGCATATTTTATTTTTCTGTTGTTTTTACCATCTATTTGTATGGGTAAATATTTTCTATTGTGTGCTAGTTTTTTGATGATCAAAACTTGAAACATTTTAATTTATACAGATTCTTAAAAAAAAGAAATGTATCTAGTTATAAATTGTAAGTGATGAAATCTATGTTCTAATCTCCATTTCTACATAAAATTCTTAATTTATCTTTGAAATTCTGATTAAATAAAATGTTTATTTCGATATTTTTTTGGTATATGGTCGGGCAATGAAGTGAGAAATAATGGTGATAACAGTTATGCTTTTGATGAAATTTTGAAACTGTTATAATGATCATGATTCAGAGATACAAAGCTTAAAATCTGATTTTTTTTTTTTTTCCCAACGGAGTTGAGATAGTAAATTATTGTAATAAAGAATTGTTAAAAAAAAATTGATTCAAAATGCTGTGCATATCAACTGTTAAAAAGGTAAGAAAGCGGTGATTGTAATTAAAATACTGTTGTAAAGACATTTTCAGTCATCAGTTTCAAACTAATAAAGTGTTCATCAATATTTTCCCATTCTTAAAAATGCTTTTCAATTTTCACTGTTTTAATATAAAGTTGCAGTTTATTATTTTTTATGTTCTTATTTTCTTTTATAATATTTTGTATATAATGGAGTCAATTCGCATGTCATGTAACTGCATGTTGCATTACACTCAGGGCCAGCATGGGTCGATCCAGGTGAAAATTTGGGCCATTTTGCGGCCCCTTCACAAAATTCCACTTCATAAAAACGGCCCCTTCACAAAACTCAAATTCACAAAAACAGCCCCTTTTTTTAATCCAACTTCTTTTTTTAAAAGTTTTTGAATGAGGCATTGCACAAAATATATATACGAGTATTTTTTTTCAGTATTATATCAAATTACTGCATATATTTGGTTCAATGAAACACTTTTGATATTAAACATAAAATATAGAAATATGACTGCTAAATTTGAAGGTTTTACATGATAAAAAGATTTTTTCGCAAAAATAATTTTTTCCCCCACAAAAATGGGCCCCTAAAAAAACCTGGATCGACCCCTGGCCAGATTTAGCTCTTTAGGGGCCCTTAGGCAATGCAAGTCTTGGGGGCTCCCTCTTTTCCCCACCCTAATTTCCTAAACCAGATTTTTTATTGACTTTATTTTAATCTCTATATAAGCAGTTTTTAAGTTGCAAATATTGTGGCAACCTGAAAGAACAAAATATTTAATTATGGGCCACTTTCCATGTGAAGTTGGTTTCAGCACCTAACATATACAAAAATGTTAATTTAAAAATAATTTTAACCAAATTATAAAACTTTTCTTCAACACAATCAAATACTATTCAATGTGTTAGGATTGGACATTTTTTTAAATTTGAAAGCAACATATATTTTTAGAATTATAAAGCTTTGGAAAAGTAGTTAGGAATGTTGTTCGAATGACATTCTAAAGTTGAAATTGTACTTGATTTTAATTTGAATAAGTTCAAGTGCAGAGCCCTTGAAAATCAAATGAAAGCACAAAATTACCCTCAAAATACCACAAAAAATCTTTGGGGAGGGCCCTAAGCAGTTAGCTATTTCATAATCCAGCCCTGGTTACACTTATCAGTATGCGAGATATGCTATTGACTCTCAAATTAAATTAGTGTGGCATACTTGACATGCATCATGTGATCATGAATTGACTCTGTTTTAGTTGTGTCAAAAGTTCTACCAATATATTTTTGGAGAAAAGAGATGCCTGCAATTTATGCAGTAGTTTTTACATTTCTTTGTAGTTTGAAGTTAAGTTTATACGGTTATAATTTCTCTGTTTAAAATTGTGCTATATTTTCACATTCTGCATAGCTCTGCAATTTTGAAATGAAGATGTTTTCCATAAACTGTAGAAGAGGTGCAAGCTTGAGATAGTAAAAAAAGAGCCATGATTTCTTTGCTTTTTTTTTTTAATGTACCAATAGGGCCGTAGTGGCCTAGTGGTAAGGTCTTGGCTTTGGAGTCAGCCAGAGGGCTGCAAGTTTAAAACCCGACTCCACTGAAGATATGCCGTGTTTGTGGGCCGGGTGCATGTTAAATCAGATGTGCATCAAACGTTCTCCAGCTGATGTGGTGCATATGCAACTCACCCGACCCTACTAGGTGTAAGGCAAAGAGGGCTGGCATGGTGCGGAAGTTTTGAGAGGGAGGTGACAGCTCAGATGTCATCCTCTTCATCTGAATGCTGTTCCAAATGATGAGATTCATCCCAAAACAATCTTCAAGGTGCTTCCAAGCTGGATGTTCATATAAATAAATTAAACTTGTTCATACCAATGATGTCTCCAGTAACGGCATGTCCATTAGGTCTGCAGAACTACAGTACCCCTGAAAATATTTTAAAAGCTTTTTTTTAAAACTTATTTGGGTTTTTTTTTTCACATTCTTGGAAATCACTAATTGAGAAAAGATGCTTCGATATTTTTTTAAAATACAATTCAGATAATTACTATTTAAAGACTTTCACTACTTAGAATTAAAGCTGTTTTTTAAAAATTCTATTTAAAATGCATTCTCTTAAATATTTTTTTGCAGTACTGCTCATTTCTGAGCTAAATAGCCACCAGTGGATGTCCCTTTAAAACTTGCATGTTAGATTCTTGAAAGAAAGAATCCTTGTGCTGGCAAAGCTAGTAAACACGAGACCTGTTCATGGCCAAAGGCTCGATATCTGCTGGTCGCAGTTTTGGGTTCAAGACTCAGTTCCATCATAGATGTGGAAATATCCATCCAGTCTGGGTCGGACATCCTCCCAATGGTATGGAATTGGAGTTTAGAAAAGGCATATTAGCTCATATGGTGTTCTTGTCAACTGATTGTGGTTCAAAATTATGAGGTTTGCCCCAAAATCACCCTTGTGTAGCTTCAAAATGGGTTTTTAACCCTCTGACTGCCAATTTTTTTAAAAAAATCGCTGTTTAGATTGCATTTTCACAAGCATGTTCACATACGGTTGAATGAAGCAAATTGTTATTTATAGGCAAAGCTTTATTAGTATAACTGGAAAATCACCCGTCATGGTATGACGGGTGTAAATTGCCTCTTCATTGGAAAGATTTCCCGTCAAATTTGACTTGTTTAAATAGATATATATGCGAGAGAAATGTTTAACATTGATTGAAAACAAATAAAATAAAGATATGTTTCATGACAGGAAATATTTTTTTATTACATATTGTTTGCATATTTCTTTATTCAAAAACCCTCTTGGTAAACAATATTCCATGTGAAGTGTTTTTCGTTGTTTAACAATTTTCCTTGTACTTCAGATGTCTAATCAAAACAAAGCACTTCTCTGCTTGTCAAACGTTGACAAAAAATATTATCAAATTATATCATCACGATTGCAATAAATAATCAGATGCATCGTGGCATCCACACTATATCATGCGCATGATATACCATTAACGTGATTTACTACTTTCTATTAAAAAACGGAAATTAATTTTAAATATATGATTATTATAATTTAAAATTTCTCTGGAACTACTAATCATAGCGAGATAAATTTTATATCAATCGATATCAAATTTTATTTCACTATTATTAGAGTTATTAAATTTGAAATTAGAATGACAATCACTTCTTTAAATTTAAAGTTACTGAAATTTAAGTGCTCTAACAATTAAATAATGCTGTTTGATGTCTCGCAGTGCTATGGCGCGAATTTTATTGTTGGTGACATCAGAGTGTCACCGGATCAGTGAGAGTCAGATCTGGGCTGTTATGTTAGTAATATAATTCAATGTTGTAATAGTCCTGAGTAAACACATAAGCTTGAGAAAATCGCAGAATGCAGCAAAAAATAGACTTACTTTCTACCTGCGAATGTCGCAGTATAAGCAGTCGGAGGATTAATATAACAGAATCAACTCAAGCCAAGCATCTGTGCAGTGTGGAAGTTTGAACAGTTGAGAAACAGCTCGGGTATTATCATGGCCATCTTGGTTAATATTGCATATGCAGTAATCTTTAGAACATTTTTAACACAGGATGTTACTTGTGTTAGTTGCATTATTCGGCATGATTCTTTAAATTTGGTAGAACTTTTGCTCAATTTTTCTTATTCAAACAATATGCTAACATTACACTTCCTTCTGGGAGTTTTATGAGACTTATATTACTTACAGAAGTATTTATTTTCATTTCTTTTTTTCTAAATTTTGGTAATGGTAAATCAGAAAGATGAAAGCTGTTTGAAAATACTTTGTTTTAAATGAAAAAATATTTTTAAATGCTTATTACAGTGATTTGATTTGCCACAAATATTTTCTTCTTGTACTTCCATATTATATGTTCCTTCCTTTCGATGCATTTAAAATAACAAACTTTGTGCCAAAATTATGTATCGTATTTATGGAATTTTGCAGACATTGGTATTAGAAGTTGCGTGTTTTTAAAATTTTCCTCTTTGCATGGAATTCTATATTACTAGTAAGTTACAGATGGCATTTACTTGTCTTGAATTGTGTCTAGAATTGTGATTGTTAGATTTGATGTTTTGCTCTTCCTGGTGCACATTTAGGACGTGAATGTTTTGTGCAGCACAGTCAGGGTTGCCAGATTTTCAAAAATTCGATATGTTTTTGATTTGAGTTAAAATTCATATACATGCATGTAATGACTTAGAAATTTTCCAATCTTTAAAATAAATCCTTATTTTCTCATCTTTAAAGTATTAACGACAGTTAATTTTTAATTACGAATGAATTACTTCTACTTTAATCCTATTATAAAAGCACTCCGACTTTAACTAGACTTGCAAGAGTCGCACTGTTTCTCGAGCCTCAACTTCGGTACTTTACCCTTTTCGGTATTATTCAAACACGCCGTTTTAGATGTAATTCTTTAATCCTGGCCATAGCTTTAATGTTCCCATAATCTTTTAAAAGTTTTATCTATTATTGAGTATACTCTATAACTAATTTAATTGTGCCCATTTTCGAAGTGCAATGAATTGTTTTGGACTTTAACAACTGCAATCTTCTTCGATTGCTTCCATACTTCACTTAAAGGAATAACATTATGTGCATATAGAGTCATGTCAATACTATTCCAGGCCAAGTTTTCTCCTTGTATTATAGAAATAAACTACAATAAGTCTTGATTATAATTGTTTTAATCAAGATAATCTTAACATGAAAGCACATTTTCGTGAACTCATAGTTAAAGTTGTATGCAGGATGATTCAAAAGTCACACACAGGAGCAACTCAAACCAATGGGAGAGTTCTCTCCTCAACCTTTTCGTACGTTTTGAGCTTCATAGTATAGTGAAAGAAACTGAATATTTATTTGGGGTGTCTTCCTCTCTATTGGATAGTGTCAAAAATTTGATTTGTGACAAAGCCACATACCAAATTTCATTTGTCTAAGTCGTTGTGTTTTGAGTTAATGGTGTTCACATATTCGCAGATATACAGTGGGTTAATCCTTTGATAAATTGGGTCCAAAATTTGATACAGATGTACAATTCTATAGGTTCCATTCGGTTTTTCCATCTGTTGTACACTTCCTGCTATACGAGGGTAAGTAACTGAAGATAAGAAAAAAATAATTTACCATGATAATCACTTGGAAACAATTTTATTTTTCAACATAATCTCCACTAATGTTGATGCACTTATCCCATCGTTTTATCAGCGCCCCAATTCCAGCTGCATAAAATTCTTTGGGTTGCTGTCTCATCCATAATAGGACTTCATGTTGAATGACGTCATCATCTCATTGTCAGATGAAAATCGCTTGGAGCTAAGTCTGGACTCTAAGGTTGATGCTGAAGCTCTGATCAATCAGACTTAGCCCCAATCGATTTTCATCTATTTGGTCCACTAAAACGACATCTTGGAGGCAAACACTTTGCAGATGATGACGACGTTCAACACGAAGTCCTACTGTGGATGAGACAGCAACCCAAAGAATTTTATGCAGCTGGAAATGGGGCGCTAATAAAGCGATGAGATAAGTGCATCAACAGTGGTGGAGATTATGTTGAAAAATAAAATTGTTTCCAAGTGATTATCATGGTAAATTATTTTTTTCTTATCTTCTGTGACTTACCTTCGTATAACAGAAAATGTACAACAGATGGAAAAACTGAATAGAATCTTCCTATCTTCATTTGCTTGTGAATTGTTGATTCTTAAAGTTGCTTTTGACTTCTCAAAATCATCCTGCATATAATAATAAATGGAGTTCGTCCATCAGTTTCATCTTTAAAGAAATAATTTAATATCAGTATTGTAAGATCATTATTATAAGTACTACATTCCGAGGCAGAAGGGATAAGTGAGCTAAATGGCACAATTTTATGCACTTTAAGGTTCTAATTCGCTTGGAAGATCATTGGGCTGATAAGAGAAAAAAATATATATTTGAGTCAGGGATATTTATGGTGGCTGGCTTTTGGTTAGTTTTAAATGTGGTCCTCTTTAAGAGAAAATTGACTGGAACACAACTTCATTGTTGAATAGTTGTGCTAAATGACAGATATTTATTACACTTTTTTATCACATTCTATTCATTTTGAACAATTAGTATTCCATCTACCAGTTATTCTACAAACTAATTCCAATTATTTATTTAAGTTTGTTTAGTAATTAATATTATGAATTGACTCAGCCTTAGATTGATGCATAATTTCTACAGCTGTTATCCATATTTAGCAAAGTCTTTGAATATGAGTTGTTTGGCAACCCTAAGCACAATGGATAGGGTTTTTATATCGGTTCATTTTATCTCCCCCCCCCCTCTCCCATTTACCCAACTCATATAGTTACATTTTGATTTGATGTATTTCTGTTTCTATGTTTCATTCTGTTTTGTGTGCTCTGTTGTTGGTTAATTTTCCATTGTGTTTTAAAATACCTGCACTGCTACAAAACTATTGAAATCCTGCCTGTTATTGAACATTTGTTGGTTGCTACTAAAATGTATATTTGTAATTTGTTTATAAATTGTTTATGTAAGCTCTTGGCTGTGTGTTAAATGGTAATAAAAGGGAAGATAAATTTGAAAAATGTATATTTGTTTATTCCATTTACAGCGTATTGTGACACCGATTCAAAATCGTGAACAACTTCTTCCATGTTTCCAAACACTGACACAGTGATCCTTTTCTAAAGCGGGCCATTCCCCGCTGCTCCATTTTGGAATTTTTGGAACACGGGAAGGAAAAAACCAATCGTCAATATTGAAAAACCTATCAAATTTGGAGCAAATGAAGTGGAAGTGGTGGAATTCCAACGAACTCAAAATCCAAAAATGCATCCGTCGATTCCAATTTGGGACCTCGAAGCGAGGCTAGCGGTAAAACAATAGTTATGCTTAGATTGGGACCTCGCGTCGAGGCTAGAAATGAAACCCGAAATCCCCCGTGTGGAGAAAGAGAAGTATGGGTGGGAGGAATTCTGCGACTTTGAACGTTGTCTCAAAACAAACTTTGGAACATCCGTGAATGCCTGTCTAATTTTTCGACTAAAATGGGTGGGAGAAAAAACCGGTCTGAGGACGAATGGCATAGCTTAGCCTTCTCGTGAATACCCAGCTTAACTTAGTTCAAGCATTTTGCAAAACTGTGCTGCACAGAAGTGGTGGAAGCTACGACCTTGTAACTTTCAATTCATGTGTGGTAGGGTTTAAGGTCAAAATCTGTCGTGCATGTTTTAGCTTTGAGGGCTGGGCACTAATCTGGATGCTTTTTGATGACCCTTCGTGTTTCATTTCTGTAATTATTCTATAAATTCCAAGTGGTAAGGTCTCGGCTTCTGCCGAAGGATCACATGTTCAAAACCCAATTCGACTGAGCATGGCCTGGTGCATGTTAAGCGGACCATTCACCACTCTTCCAATCTGGAATTTTTGTAACACGGGAAGAAAAAAATCTTTCGTCAGGCAGTGGCTGATTTTGTTAGTATGAGGCCAGAGGCGCAAAATTGCTTTGAGGCCCCCTCTTCCTATCGAATGTCGTAAGTTCACCGTCGTCTTAGCACTACGATGAACGTCGAATATTGTGAGGCCCCCTAGATCCTTGAGGCACGAGGCGAGCACCTCGAACGCCTGTGCGAAAAACTGCCACTGTCGTCAGGGTGAAAAACCGATGAAAATTAGCATAGCAGAATGTAAGGTTCGGAATTCAGAATAGTTTGAAGTCTGATTGGAATGGCCTTTTGAGGACCTTGTTAAGAGGCTAGCGAGAAAACAATAATTCTGCCTAGATTGGGACCTCGCGTCGAGGCTAGAAATGAAACCCGAAATCCCCCGTGTGGGGGAAGAGGAAAATGGGTAGTCTCAAAACAAACTTTTAAACATCCGTGAATGCTTTGCCTAATTTTTCGACTAAAATGGGTGTGAAAAAACCGCTCTTAGGACAACTGGCATTGCTTAGCCTTCTCGTGAATGCCCAGCTTCAAATCTGCTGCGAACGCCCTCACGCTGGCATGGCATGGAAATTTAGATGTATCAGGTGCCATTTGGCCGCTGTTCCAGATGATGAGATTCGCTCCCAACCAATTCCTGTGTAGCTTCGAAATGAGATGCTAAGCTAAAGTAAAGTTTTTATATACTGGGTTGTCAAAAAGTAGGTAAACATTTCAAAAAATCAATCGGTTTGTGGAGAAAGCATTCTATATGGCTCTGATATAAACGAATGAATAGGTACACAAAATGAGGAGAAAGTCTATACGGCTCTAATATAAACGAATGAATAGGTACACAAAATGAGGAGAAAGCGTTCTATACGGCTCTAATATAAACGAATGAATAGGTACACAAAATGAGGAGAAAGCGTTCTATACGGCTCTAATATAAACGAATGAATAGGTACACAAAATGAGGAGAAAGCATTCTACACGGCTCTAATATAAACGAATGAATAGGTACACAAATTGAATGATGATTTTAAAATCTTTATTAGAACAATAAGTGTTCGTCATAGCGTCCACCACAGGTTACAACTCATTACAGATGCTAGCAACAGAAATATGTAGAATGTCCGGAGGCGATCCGAATCTCTCTTTGAATCGCATCTTTCGATCCCCACTAGGTCGAAGGTCGTGATACACACAATTTCAAATATCCCTACAACAGGAATTCTGCAGGAGTCAAATCTGATAATCGAAGGAACGACGGAAGCTTGCAGTGTTTAGTGATGATTTTTGTCTTCCCCGAACATTCTCGATCAGGAAAGATTTTATTGACTTGATGCCTGCTCTGCGTATTTGTTACTGAAGAAATAGCTCCTTTTCCCATCAAAAACGAGAAATTAAAATTTTTTCAGACTCCAACGCAATATTCCCAATGAGAAATCATACGATTGAATTTTTAAGGGCATATAGGTCTATAAATAACATTATAATGTGTATATTTCAAACGTAGTCGCTCTTTATAGCACCACCTACACTTGTACTAAATTTTTAAAATTTTGTTTTATTCATTAATTTTGTACTAATATTTTCAAGCCCCCTTCCCTCCAAAAAACACCCATGCAGATAGAATACTTACCTCGCAAATCGTTTTACAATTCTAATATTTTTCGATTTTTTAAAATTGTCTACGGACTTACATCTCCCGGTGGTTTGGGTAAAGTTCTGCTGATCAATTAACAGAACACAAAAGGTTAATGTTTTATTGTTTAATGAGACACATGCCTTGATCTGTATTTAAACATAACTGTCTTCCACGTTGAGACACGTGTTGCTGCGAGGCACCATATTTTGTATTTCCGTATCGCTGAATGATGCTGCCTGTGATGACAACCATATGGTAATACTTGTTTCTCAGTATTGTCGTCCTGAAACCTTTTACTAGAAAGGGAAGTCCTAAAGTTGCAAAAAAGCAGTGGTCTAGTCGTAAATTAAGCAGTGCCGGGACGCTCTGACATGGGTGATATTGTTTGGAGGGAGGGGGAAACAAGATAAAGTGATAGGGGGGTAGGTATCGGAAGGGAATTACTTCGCAATAAAATATTTTTGATATTTCAAATGTATAATTATTTTATCTAGGTACTGGAATCATGATGTAATTAAGCGTCAACACTGAAACAATACATATTTTATCGTTATTTTGTCTTGGATCAAAATTCATATAATGCGTATTATAGTTCAAAGCGTGAAACTAATGAACATGTTACAAAATCAGTGGCGAATCCAGGGGGGTGGCTATCGGGCTGCAGCCTCCCCCAGAGCTAAACCAAAATTCTTTATCTTATTTTAAATCACTAGGGCTGTTTTTTCTTAATCTCCCTTTAAAAAAAGTGAAAACATTTCCTCCTGGTTTTTGACAGGCTCGAAAGTTTTAACACTTTTGTAGTCATTCCACTCGTATTTGCAGCGTTGACGCGGTCAAAAACATGTTTTTGCTAGTTATTTCATTGTGTTTTTTGTTAAATTATCGAAAGTATTGCAGTGTTCTTTATGATTCTTATTGTCAGGTGAGTCAAGTCTGTAAAGTTCAAGTGTTTTGGTTCACATAAACCTTAAGATATGACATTCGTCACGAAAAAAAAAATTTTTTTATACCTCAGCCACCCCCAGACCCAAATCCGGGATTCGCCACTGTACAAAATATATATATAAAATGTTTTCGTGGTTGTAGTCATTAAAGAGCCGGGTTATTAACTAATTTTCTTTTATTATCCAAATATTTAAGTTACTTTTAAGGAGAGTAGCGGACATACGTGCATCTTAGTTTAAGTTTTCAAGCCAAAAGAGAACAGAAAATTCTTACATTTTCTCAGGTAGGGATTTAACATATAGACACGTGATCAAAGTGAAGGGAATAATAGCTATTTTTACTATATTACGTAAGCATTTTAGGGAAAAGCCTGGCGACAAGGAGACGCTGTCATGATTTTCCGTGGGCACGTGGAAGCAATTAAAATATTCTTTTAGTAATAAATATGCCAAAACGAGAGATTTAATATACCTCCAGCGCGGAAAATAGAACGAAACTGGAGTTTAAGAATGATTTTGGAATACATTAAGACTTTAAAATATATAATATTAGAATTTGAAATAAAATTAAGTGTGATTATTACATATATATTTTTTAATTTTTGCTGATTTGTATTAAAATTAAGTAATGTGGAAGTGGAATCTCGGCATTAATAAGTAAAAAAGAAAATATCATGAGTTTTCAGAATCTAATCATAAAATACAATTAAATGTTTGCAACCTTAATACTTTTAACCCCTTCCTAGGACCACTTGCCAGTGACTTATTACTTTTATTAATTTGAAATATCCATCATATTTTGGAGGGTAAGGATTAGTCGGAGATGACGTTGTTTTAAGGAAATATCTAACTCTTTTTATTCTCAATCATTTCTCGTAAGAAACTAGCGCCGGAACA
>BGPR01002353.1:50517-65250 GCA_013235015.1 Araneus ventricosus | reverse complement strand
AGTGAGATTATTACATATATAAAATGTTTTCGTTGTTGTAGTCGTTAAACATAACAAAACACAGGCCGAGTTATTCTAAATTTTCATTTTATTATGGGAGAGTGACAGAATGTACGTACATCTCAGTTGAAGTTTTTAAGCCAAAAGGGGACAGAAAATCCCTGCTTTTTCTCAGGTAGGGATTTAACATATAGACACGTGATCAAAGTGAAGGGAATAATAGCTATTTTTACTATATTACGTAAGCATTTTAGGGAAAAGCCTGGCGACAAGGAGACGCTGTCATGATTTTCCGTGGGCACGTGGAAGCAATTAAAATATTCTTTTAGTAATAAATATGCCAAAACGAGAGATTTAATATACCTCCAGCGCGGAAAATAGAACGAAACTGGAGTTTAAGAATGATTTTGGAATACATTAAGACTTTAAAATATATAATATTAGAATTTGAAATAAAATTAAGTGTGATTATTACATATATATTTTTTAATTTTTGCTGATTTGTATTAAAATTAAGTAATGTGGAAGTGGAATCTCGGCATTAATAAGTAAAAAAGAAAATATCATGAGTTTTCAGAATCTAATCATAAAATACAATTAAATGTTTGCAACCTTAATACTTTTAACCCCTTCCTAGGACCACTTGCCAGTGACTTATTACTTTTATTAATTTGAAATATCCATCATATTTTGGAGGGTAAGGATTAGTCGGAGATGACGTTGTTTTAAGGAAATATCTAACTCTTTTTATTCTCAATCATTTCTCGTAAGAAACTAGCGCCGGAACAGTGTTCCGGCGAGTTAAAAAATTTAAAAAGAAGGCCATTTACTTGAATTATAGCCATGCCATTTGTCCTAAGCCCATTTTTTTTCACCCATTTTAATCGAAAAATACAGGCACGCCATTCACTTGTATTTAAAAGGACGCAAACTCTGAACGAAAGTAGGGGGAGCGATCATCATTCCCACTCTACAGCTGCTTGTCAATCGGTCTTCCATTTTCCCCAGTCAGCACATTTCAATTTATGCTACCCTCAAAGCGAGGCTTCAATCTACGCAAGTCGTTGTTCTTTTCTTTAGCCTCTCTTTCAGGGTCCCTCTGAAGCGAGACTTTAAACTCCAGCGTTTTTCGCTCCGATTTCAGTCCAGACGGAATTCCAACCACCACAAGCCATTTGGCTGATTTCCATAGATTTTGATGGCTTTTTCCTTCTCGCTTTCCAAAATATCCAGTTTATCTGTGAAGTGAATGGTCGGCTTAAAGCAGTGCCGGAACGCCGTTCCGTCTCCACTACACCCCTGCAAAAAGAGATGAAAATCAGAGGGTGCGAGGTTTGAACTGAAGGGGGATGAGGGAGTATTTCCCAGTTAGAGTCTGTAATGAGCCTTTGCGTTGCCACCGCCGATGGGGAATTCGACTGACTCAAACGGATCGACGCGCATGCGCACTGTTGCGATTGCTGAAGAACTACGGCGCGTTAATTGCTAACGGAATTTATTTTCTGGATAATCTAAGCACAATTTCTTTTATACTCTACGTCAGTGCTTCTCAATCTTTCAGCATTTACGACCCAATTTTGAGTCATAATTTCCATCGCCCTCCTCTCAAATAACAGTTTATAGAATAATAATGTATGTTTGGTATTTTGACGCTGAAGCTACCCTACAACCTTAATTACAAACCTTAGAAATTACCAAGAATAAGTAAATTATTTCCGCAAATTAATCATTTTTGTAATATCAGTGTTATCACACTCCCCTAGAAGAATTTCAGTTCTGAATTCTTTCGATGAACCCAGAATCGTGCTTCGTTCAGTTGCATTATTGCTCACCTTACAGTGATTCTGTGAGTAGGGAGAGCGCCTGGAAACTAATATAATTAGTAGCCCGTAAATCCAGGAAATTTTTTCCACGGTTTCTGTATACCCTGCGTATTCGTATTAAAAAAAACTTTGGCTCAAATGTGCTTTTATTTTTGTAGTGTATTTTAAAAGAAATCAAAAATCCTTTACTCTATTTAGTTATCCTATACTTCTTTGTGTATTGAAAGAGATTTGATATATTATTTAATATTATGAATTACTAATAATTATACATATGACTGATATCAGATTTATATAGAAATATAATTAAGATATCAGATTTGATCCTTTCAGTCAAAGAATCTATCTTTGCAAACCTTTATTGTGTTGAAGTAATTTTTTTTAAGGTATTGTTATTAGTAACTTACAGTATTTAAAGGTTATCAGTTCAAGATAACACTGTGTGATTTATTATTATTCGTATTCTTATTTATTTATTTTTTTTATGGTTTTGCTGGAATCATCTGGTTAATATTCTTAAAAAATTCTGCTTAAAATTTTTTAAGCAGAATTATCTTTTAATATACATATTTGTTTATTTCCACTTTTTTCTATGTTGTTTTTTTGCATCAAAGGAATTATTTTATTTTCTGTGTTTTACCATCCTATTTGTATGGTAAATATTTTCTATTATTATTAGCAGTAGTTTTACTATGATCAAACTTGAAACATTTTAATTTAAGACAGATTGCAAAAAAAAAAAAATGTATCAGGTTATAATTGCTTAAGTGATAGAATCTATGTTCTATCTCCATTTCTACATAAAATTCTTAATTTATCTTTGAAATTCTAAGTTAAATAAAATGTTTATTTTCAAAGATTTTTTTGGTATGTAATTAGACAATGAAGTGAAATAATGGTGATAGCAAGTTATGCTTTTAATGAGGTACAGAGCTGTTATAATGATCATGGTTTTGAGAGTAAATAAACTAAATCAGTTTTTTTTTTTTTCCAACGGTGTTAAGGATAATAAAAATATAGAAAATGATTAGCTGGAATTAAAAAAAAAAAATTGATTCAAATGTTATGCATATCAATATTAAAAGATAAGAAAGCGTTGGATTGTAATTAAAATACTATTTAAAAGTATTTTCAGGTTTCAAACTAATATTCATCAATATTTTCTCATTCTAAAATGCTTTTCAATTTTCACTGTTTTGATGTAGCTATTGTAGTTTATTATTTTTTTTTTTCTTATTTTTGCTTTTATAATAATATTTTGTATATAATGAAGTCAATTCACATGTCTTGTATGCACCATTGCATTACGTCAGAGATATAGGTCAATCGGGTGAAAATTGGGGCCAGTTGCCATTTACCCCCACAATTCACTTCATAAAAACAACCCTTCACAAAATTCAAATTCACAAAAAAACGGCCCTCTTTTATCTGACTTCTTTTTAAAATTTTTTGAATGATGCATTGCACTAAATATATAATATATGAGTATTTTTCGTATTATATCAAATTACTGCATACATTTAGTTCAATGAAACACTTTTTTAGTAATGGTGAAAATATAGAAATATGACTGCTTCACAAAATTGAAGGTTTGCATGATAAAAAAATTTTCCTTTAAATATTTTTATTTTCTAAAATATTTCTAAAAAAAACTGATCGATCCTAGCCGTTGCTCTCTAGGGCCTTAGACAATTTAAGTCTTGAGGGCCCCTCCTAATTTTCTAAACCAGATTTTTATTGACTTTATTTTTAATCTCTATACAAGCAGTTTTTAAGTAGCAATATTTAGCAACCTGAAATAACAAAATATTTAGTATGGGCCACTTTCCATGTGAAGTTGGTTTCAGCACCTACTTTTATATACAAAATTATAATTTAAAAATAATTTTAAGCAAATTATAAACTTTTCTTCTTACAATCAAATACTATTCAATGTGTTAGGATTCGACATTTTTTTAAATTTAGAAAGCAACATATATTTTTAAATTATAAAACTTTGGAAAAGTAGTTAAGAATGTTGGTAGAATGACATTCTAAAGCTGAAATTATTACTTGATTTTAATTTGCATAAGTTCAAATTGCAGAGCCCTTGAAAATCAAATGAAAGCACAAATTGCCCTAAGAAAATACAAAAAAAAATCTTTGGGGGAGGGCCTTAAGCAGTTGCCTATTTGATAATCAGCCCTGGTTACACTTATCAATTAATATTAAGGCAATACTAATGACTCCCAAATTGAATAGGTGCAGCGTACTTGACATGCATCATGTGATCATGAATTGACTCTCTTTTAGTTGTATCAAAGTTCTACCAGTATATTTTAGCTTGGTGAAAAGAGATGCTGCGATTTATGCATTAGTTTACATTTCTTTTGTAGTTTGAAGTTTCTACTGTTATAATTTCTCTGTTGAAAATTATGCTATATTTTCACATTCTGCGTAGCTCTACTATTTTGAAATGAAGATGTTTTTCATAAGAAAGCTGTAGAAAGGTTCAAACTTGAGATAGTAAAAAAAGGCCTTGATTTCTTTGCTTTTTTTAATGTACCAATAGAGACGTGGTGGCCTAGTGGTAAGATCTTAACTTTGGGCCAGCCAGAGAGGAGCTGCAGGTTTGCCAAACCCGAGCTCCACTGAAGATCTGCCGTGGAGCTGGTGCATGTTAAATCAGATTTGCATCAAGCGTTCTCCAGTTGATGTAGGTTCATACCACGACTCACGACCCTACTGGGTATAAGGCAAGACTGGTGGTCGCGAGGAGTTTTGAGAGGAGGTGACGGCTCAGATGTCATCCTCCTTCATCGACTGCTGTTCCAAGTAAGATTCATCCCAAAACAACTTCAAAGGTGCTGCAAGCTGGATATTTCATCATAACTAAATTAAGCTTGTGCATGCCAGTATAGTCTCCAGTAACGCTGTCCATTGGGTCTACAGGAACTATAGTTTACAAATTATTTTTAAAACTTTAAAGATAAGCTTTTTTTTTTCTTTTCACATTCATGGAATCCACTAATTGAGAAAAGATGCTTCGATTTTTTCTAAAATACGATTCAAATGTTACTATTTAAAACTTTCACCACTTAAATTAAAGCTGTTTTTAAAATTCTATTTAAAATGTATTCCCTTAAGAAATATTTTTTTGCAGCATTGCTCATTTTTTGAGCTAAATAGCCACCACTGGATATTCCTTTAAAACTTATATTAGATTCTTGAAAGAAAGAATCCTTGAGTTGGCAAAGCTAGTAGAAGCATGAGACCTGTTCATGGCCAAAGGCTCGATATCTGGGTGGTCCCAGTTTGGTTTCAAGACTGGTTCCATCATAGATGTAGAAATATCCATCCAGTCTGGCTCTGGGACATCCTCCCAATGGTATGGAATTGGAGTTTAGAAAGGGCATATTAGTAGCTCATGTGTTTATTTCTTGTCAGCTGATTGCTTTAGTTTAAAGAATTATGAGGTTTGCCCCAATCACCCTTGTGTAGCTTCAAAATGGGTTGTTAACCCTCAGCTACCAATTTTTTTTTAAAATTGCTGTTTAGATAACATTTTCACAAGCATGTTCACACTCCACGGTTCAGCAAACAAATTGTTATTTATAAACAAAGCTTTATCAGTATAACTAGAAAATCACCCGTCATGGTATAGCCCAAGGTGCAAATCACCTCTTCATTAGAGATTTCCCGTCAAATCTGGCGTGTTTAAATAATAGATATGTATACAGGAGAAATGTTTAACTTTGCTTGAAAACAAATAAAATAAACGTATGTACAGCCGAGGAAATATTTTTTTTGTACATATTTAACATATTTCTTTATTCAAAACCTTTTTAGTAAACAACATTCCGTGTGAAGTGTTTTTGTTGTTTAACAATTTTCCTTATTATACTTTAGATGTCTAATCAAAACAATCACTTCTCTGCTTGTTAAACAATGCCAAAAATATCAAATTATATCATCGATTTTAATAAATAATCAGATGCATCATTTGGCGTCACACTATATCCATGCATGATATACATTAAATGATTTACTTGCTTTCTATTAAAGAGCAGAAATTAATTTTAAATATATGATTGTATATTATAAAAATTTCTCTGGAACTACTAATCATAGCGAGATAAATTTTACTTATCAATTGATATAAATTTTATTTCACTATTGAGTTATTAGATTTGAAATTAGGAATGACCAATCCTTCTTTAAATTTAGATTGCAATTTAAGGGTATATAACAATTAAATAATGCTGTTTGGCGTCTCATATAAGTGCTTTCACGGCAGATTTTACACATTGGCGACATCAGAGTGTCTTGGATCATTTGAAGACAGATTGGGCTATTATAGTAGAAATATGGGATTCAATGTTTTTTTAATAGTACATAATAAACATATAAACTTGTAAAAATCATAGAATGCAGCAAAAAATAGACTTACTTTCTACCAGAATGTGCCGTATAAACAGTTAATTAATAACATGAATCAACTCAAATACGCTTTTCCCTGCATCTGGTACATTATGGAGGTTGAACAGTTAGTGTCGGCTCGGGTATTATCACTGGCCATCACCCAGTTTAATATTGCATTTTGCGATAATCTTTAGAACAGTACAACACGGTTGCTTGTATTTATCAGTTGCATGAATCCTTTAAATTTAGGTAGAACTTTGCATTTTTCTTATTCAATCAATATGCAATTACACCTCCTTCTGGGGTTTATGGACTTATATTACTTTCACAAGTATTTATTTTCGTTTCTTCTTTCTAAATTTGGTAATAGTAAATCAGGTTGAAGCTGTTTTAGAAAATACTTTGTTTTAGTAGAAAAAAATATTTTTAAATGCTTATTACAGTGATTTGATTTACCTAATACACTAATGTACTTCCATATTATATGTTTCATTGCGCAATTAGGTAAAATAACAAACTTTGTGCCAAAATTATGTATCATATTGTGGGAATTTTACAGACATTGAGTATTAAGTTCGTGTTTTTTAAAGTTTCCTCTTTGCATGGAATTCTATCTTACTAATGAGATTACAGATGGCATTTACTTGTCTTGGGTGTAAATTGTGATTTATTGGATTTGATGTTTGCTCTTCCAGGTGCACATTTAACGCGTGAATGTTCTGTGAGAGCACAGTCAGGGTTATAGATTTTCAAAAGTCAATATGTTTTGAAGTTTAGAACAAAATTCAAATATAATAAATGTAACTTGAGAATTTTCAAATCTTTAAAATAAATCTTTATTTTCTCATCTTTAAAAGTAAATCCTTTTAACGACAGTTAATTTTTATTCGAATGAATTACTTCTACTTTAATCTATTATAAAAGCACTCATTTAACTTCAGACTTGCAAAAGAGTCTTTTGCATTTCTCAAAGGCCTCAATTCTAGGTACTTTTCCCTTTTTTTTGTGTGCAAGCACGCCATTTGGGCATAATTCTTTACCCACCTGGCCCTTAGCTTCTGCATCTCCCCATAATCTTTTTTAAAGTTAATCTATTATTGAGTACTCTAACTAAATTGTACATTTCAGAAATGCAATAAATTGTTTTGGACTTTAACAACTGCAATCTTCTTTGTTGCTTTACACTTCACGTAAAAGAATAACATTAGCTGTGCATATTGTAGTCATGTCAGCCTATTCAGAACCAAGTTATCTGCTTTGTATTATGATAAACTACAATAGTCTTGGGTCATAATTGTTTTAATTAAGATAATCATAACATAAAGCTTACATTTACGTGAACTCATAATTAAAGAAGTTGTACTGCAGGATGATTCAAAAGTCACACACAGAACAACTCAAACCAGAATTAAGGAGAGTTTCTCCCCTCAACACCTATAAATGCATTTTGGCTTTATAGTATAGTGGAAAGGAAACTGAATATTTATTTGGTGTCTTCCTCTCCATTGGATAGGATTCCAAAATTTGATTTGCTTGATATTCCTTCAAAAATTTCATTTGTCTAAATTGTGTTTTGGGTTATGGTGTTCACATATTCGCAGATATACAGTGGGTTAATCCTTTGATAATTAGATTTAAAATTTGTTGAATCTACAATTCTATAACTTCCATTTCGGTTTTCCATCTGTTTTGCTTTCTTTATACAGTGTAAGTAACTGAAGATAAAGAAAAAATAAATTTACCATGACAATCTCTTGAAACAATTTTATTTTTCAACTTGCAATCTCCCAGCAATGTTGGCCTTACTTATCCCATCTTATCATGCCCAATTCCAGCTGCACTAAAATTCTTTGGAGTTGCTGTCTCATCATAATAGGACTTCATGTTGAACAGCGATATCATCTGTTGTCAGATGAAAATCGCTTGGGGCTAAGTCTGGACTCCATTGGATGCTGTAGCACTTTGCGTAGTCAGACTTAGCTGACTCAGTCATCTATTAATCACTAATTAACATCTTGAGTAAACACTTTTGCAGATATTCTGATGTTCCTTTACGAGAATCTACTGTGGATGAGACAGCAAAATTTTATGCAGCTGGGTGGAATTGGGCGCTGATAAAACAGTAAGGACAGTACAACAACTGTGGTGGAGATTATGTTAATAAATTAATTTCAAGTGATATCATAGTAAATATTTTTTCACTATCTTCTGTTTCTTCTCGTATAACGAAAGTGCAACCAGTGGAAAAAGCTGAATAATCTTCTATCTTCTTCGCTTTGTGATTGTTGATTTTAAAGGCCTTTTTTGCTTTACTCAAATGCATGTAATAATAGTAGGTTCGTCCATCAGTTTCATCTTTAAACGATAATTTAATATCAGTATTGTAGAACATTATTATAAGTACACATTCCGAGGCAGAAGGGATAAGTGGCTAAATGAGCTTTGATTTTATGCACTTTGGGTTTCATTCGCTGGAAGATCATTGGGGCTGATGAGAGAAAAATATATATTTGAGTCGGCGGAAAGGTATTTATGGTGGCTTATGGTTAGTTTTAATGTGCTTCTCTTTAGAAATTAGATGAGACACAACTTCATTGTTGAATGGATTTAGCCTTTAAATAATGAATATTTAAGCCCTTTTTTTTATCACAGTGTTCATTTTGAATAGAATTGGTATTCTATCTACCCAGTTATTCTCAAACTAATTCAGGTATTTATTTAAGTTTGTTTAGTAATTAATGTTATGAATTATTTCAATGTAGATTGGTATAATTTTACCACAGCTGTATCCCATTTTAACTCTGAAGTAATTGAATACAGGGTGTTTGGCAACCCTAAGCACAATGGATAGGGTTTTTTTATATCGGTTTCATTTATCCCCCCCCTCCTTCTCCCATTACCTCATATAATTACATTTTGATTTGATGTATTTCTGTTTCTATATTTGTTCTGTTTTGTGTATCTGTTGTTGGTTAATTTTCAATTGTGTTTTAAAATAACTTGCACTGCTACAAAACTATTGAAATCCTGCCTATTATTGTTAGTTTGCTGCTAAAATGTATATTTGTAATTTGTTTATAAATTTGTTGTTTATGTAAATAACGGCTGTGTATTACTGTAATGTGTAAAGAGATAAATTTAAGAAAAAATGTATATTTGTTTATTCATTTACAGCGTATTGTGGCCTGGTTCAAATCGTCGCTCCCATGTTTTCAAACACTGACACAGTGATCCTTTTCTAAAGCGAGCCATTCCCCACTGTTCCATTTGGAGTGCAGGAAGGAAAAAACCAATCAATCAATGTTGCCAGAAAACCTAGGAATTTGGAGCAAATGAATTGAGTGGAAGTAGTGATTCAAAGCGAACTCAAAAACCAAAACTGCATACGTCGATTCCAATTTGGGGTCTCAAGCGAGGCTGGCGGAGGAAAACAATGATTCTCCTAGGAATTGGGACCTCGCGTCGAGGCTGAGAAATAAAACCCAGAAATTCCCAGTAATAGATGAAAGAGAAGTGTGGGTGGCAGGAATTCCGACTTTCGAACCTTGTCTCAAAACAAACTTTAGAATTGTCAAGTAGACCCTTTCCTAATTTTCGACTAAAAATGGGATGGAAAAAATTAGATGCTGGGACAATGGCGTAGTTTGGCAGCCTCGTGGTCTGATTAACCAGTTTCAAATCTTTTCAAGCTGTACTGCACAGAATGGTGGAAGCTGACGCATACATCTTTCAAGTCGAGTTCAGAGTCAGAATCTGTCGCGCATCATTTTTTTAGCTTTTGAGAGACCGTGCACTAATCTGGATACTTTTTGATCACCCCTGTGTTTCATTTCTGTAAATTATTGTATGAACATTTGGTCTCCGGCTTTCATGGTGAAGGTTCATGTAAAACTTGACAGGCAGCACGGTGCTCCTTAAGCGGGGAGGCATTCACAGCTCTTCTAATCACTGGAATTTTTTTGGAACACGGGACAGTGCATTATTTCGTCAGGCAGTGGCGTATTTTGTTAGTATGAGGCCAGAGGCACCAAGTGCTTTGAGGCCCCCCTCTTCCTGTCAGATGTCCCTGCTGAGAGATTCCACCTTCGTCTTAGCATTACGATGTACGTCCGATATTGTGGGCTAGATCCTTGAGGCACGAGGCAGGCACCTCAGAACGCCTGTGCAAGAAAAAACTTCACTTGTCGTCAGGGTAAAAACCGATGATAAAAATTAGCATAGCAGAGATGCCAGAGTTCGGAATTCCAAGAATGGTTTGAAGTCTGATTGAATGTCCTTTTTGAGGAGACCTCATTGCGAAGGCTGGCAATAATATTCTACCTAGATTGGGACCTCATCAGGAGCTGAAATGAAACTCAGGAAATCCCCGTGTGGGAAGAGGAGGAGGTGGTATCAAAACAAACTTTTAACATCCGTAGATGCTTTGCCTAATTTTTCGACTAAAATATAGGTGGAAGAAACCGCTCTTGGGACAGCTGGCATAACTTACCTCCTCAGTGGGCCACGCAGCACCAAATCTACTTACTGACGCCTCACGCTATGGCAAAATTTAAGACTATCAGGTGCCATTTGGCCGAGGCTAGCCAGATGATGAGATCCGCTCCCAGCCAGATTCCGTGCATTAGCTTCAGAGAGGCTGATTACTAAAAGCAAATGAGATTTTTATATACCAGTTGATCAAAAAGTAGGTAAACATTTCAAAATCAGGAAATCGTTTGTGGAGAAACTTGACTCTATATGGCTCTGATATAAACGAATGAATATAGAATTTTTTAATGAGGAGAAAGTCTAATCATTGCTAATATAAACGAATGATTAGATGACACAAAATGAGAAGAGTCAACGGTTGACTAGACTCGGCAATACAATAGCAGATGGATCATTCAAAATGGGAGAACGTTCTATACTTTCTCTATATGAAACGAATGAATAGGTACGACAAAATGAGGAGAGACAGTTCCTTCTAGCCTTACTCTAATATAAACAATGAATAGGTTCCAATGAGGAGAAAGACGCATAGTCTTGGCTGCTAATATAAAAGCGAAGAAAAGTATTACACGAAAATGAGGAGAAAGCGTTCCTCTATACGGCTTAATATAAAGCGAATGATAGGGCTGAAAAATAGAGGAGAACGTTCTGGCGTTTACTTAATATAAAGAAATGAATAGGTACACAACAGAGGAGAAAAAAGCGTTCTAACGCTCTTACATATAATAAGACAGTGAGAAGTACACAAAAATGCAGGAAAGCATTCTATACGCATTAATATAAACACGATAATAGGTACATAAATTGAATGATGTTTTGAAAAATCTATTTATTAGAACAATGAGTGTTCAGTCATACGTCCACCACAAGTTACAACTCACTGTACGATACCAGCAACAGAGTGTCAGAATTTGAGGCGACCGATCTCTCTTTGATCGCATCTTTCATCTCACTTGGAACGAAGGTCGGCAGTAGTTACGGGCACTATTTCAAATATCCCTACGGATTCTATGGAGTCAAATCTTGATAATTGAAGGACGGTACGAAACTTGCAGTGTCTAGTGATTGATTTTTGTCTTCCCGAACATTCTCAATCAGGAAAGATTTATTGACTTACTGCTCTGGTATTTGTTATTAAATAACTCCTTTTCCCATCAAAGACGAGACCTTAGCATTTTTTTAGACTCCCCGTACGATATTCCCGATGAGAAATCATGAGATTAGATTGTTAGGGCCTATAGTCTATAAATAACGTTATAATGTGTATATTTCTGTAATCGCTCTTTATAGCACCACCTACCACTTGTACTAAATTTTAAAATTTGTTTTATTCATTAATTTTTTACTAATTTTTCAACCTCCCCAAAAAAACCCATGAATATAGAATACTTACCTCAAAACCGTTTACAGTCCCTAATATTTTTCTGATTTTTTTTTTTTTTCTTTCTTTCTTTCTTTCTTCTTCTTCTTAACTGTCTATCACTCATCTCGGTGGTTTGATAAAGCTCTGTTCATCAATTAAGAACAGGAGTAATGAAACTAAACATTTTTCTTGTTAAATGGGGCTATGCCTTGATCTGTATTTAAACATAACGTCTTCCACGTTGAGACACTTTTTGCTGCGGAGGCGCCATATTTTGTATTTCCGATCACTGAATGATGCTGCCTGTGATGACAACCAGATGGTAATACTTGTTTCTATGATATTGTCATCCTGAACTTTTACTAGAAAGGAAAGTCCTAAAATTGTCAGAGGCGCGGTGGGCCTATAGTAAGGTCTGCTTTGGACCGGAGGGTTTCGAGACCCATTCCGCAGAAGATCCGGGGCCTGATTTGCACGCCAAATTATACGTAGTGGCCAAACGTCCTCCGTTGGTGTGGCATGGAATTTTGGAGAGAGAGGTGCCAGCTCAGATAATAGTCCTCGTCATCTGACATGTTCAATATTTAGTGCTCCCAAATAGCCTTCAGTGTTCTTACCAAAACGGGTCGTTAATATACTAAACTAAACTAAACCTAAAGTTTCAAAAAAGCAGTGTTCACAGTACAAATTAAGCAGTGCCGGGACGCTCTGACCTGCGTGATATTGTTTGGAGGGAGTGGACAAGATAGAGAAAGTGAAAGAGGGTGGGTATACGAAGGAATCAATTCGCAATAAAATATTTTTTGACATTTCAAATGTATAATTATTTTATCTAGGTATTGGAGCTCTGTGATACTAGAACATTTCAACGTTCATAACACTGAAACCATGCATATTTTATCGTTATTATTTTTGTCTTGGAATCTAAAATCCATATAATACTTATTATATTTCAAAGCGTGAAACTAATGAAACATGTTGCAGAATATATATAACGAAATGTTTTTCGTGGTTTTAGTCATTGACCGAGTTACTAGACGAATTTTCTTTTTACTATCAAATATTTAAGTTGCTTTTAAGGAGAGTAGCGGACATACTGCATCTTAATTTAGTTTCCAAGCCAAAAGAGAACAGAAAATCCCTTCATTTTCTCAGGTAGGATTTAACAGATGAACTACGTGATCAAAGTGAAGGAATAATAGCTATTTTTGTAAATTACGTAAATGTTTTAGGGAAAAGCGTAGCCAACAAGTCGCTGATTTCGCGGTTTATGTGGGCGTGGAAGTAATTAGAATATTCTTTTAGTAATAAATATGCCGAAACGCGAGATTTAATGTACCTCCAGCGCAGGGAAATAAAGCAGAACTGGAGTTTAAGAAAGTGATTTTAATACATTAAGACTTTAAAATATATAATATTAAATTTAAATCAAAATAAGTGAGATTATTACATATGTATATTTTAATTTTTTATTGATTTGTATAAAATTAAGTAACGTCAAAGTGGAATTTCGGCATTAATAAGTAAAAATAAAATATCATGAGTTTTCATAATCCAACATAAAATACAATTAAATATTTGCAACCCTTAATACTTTTAACCCTTCTAGGACCACTTGCTGGTGGCTTATTACCTTTATTAATTTGAAATATCCATCATATTTTGGAGGTAGGATTAGTCAGAGATGACGTTGTTTAAGGAAGTATCTAACTCTTTTATTCTCAATCATTTCTCGTAAGAAACTAGTCCGGAACAGCGTTCCGGCAGTTAAAAAATTAAAAGACCATTTACTTGAAGTGTAGCCATGCCATTTGTCCCTAAGCCCATTTTTCACCCATTTTAATCGAAAATACAGGCCGCATTCCTTGTATTTAAAGGACGCTACTGAACGAAAGTAGGGGAGCGATCATCATTCCCACTCTACAGCTGCTTGTCATCGGTCTTCCATTTTCCCCAGTCAGCACATTTTAATTTATGCTACCCTCAAAGCGAGGCTTCAATCTACGCAAGTCGTTCTTTTTCGCTAGCCTCTTCAGGGTCCCTCTGAAGCGAGACTTGAAACTCCAGCGTTTTCGCTCCGATTTCAGTCCTGACGAATTCCACCACCACAAGCCATTTGGCTGATTTCCATAGATTTTGATGGCTTTTTCCTTCTTGCGTTCAAAATATCCAGTTTATCTGTGAATGAATGGTCGGCTTAAAGCAGTGCCGAACGTTCCGTCTCCACTACACCCTGCAAAAGAGATGAAAATCAGAGGGTGCGAGTTTGGACTGAAGGGGATGAGGAGTATTCCCAGTTAGAGTCTTAATGAGCCTTTGCGTTGCCGCTATGGTGACTGATTCAACGAATCAGCGCATCTGTTGCGATTGCTGAAGAATTACGGCGCGTTAATTGCTAAAGGAATTTATTTCTGGATAATCTATGCACAATTTCTTTTATACTCTACGTCAGTGCTTCTCAATCTTTCAGCATTTGCGACCCAATTTTCAATCTTTTCACGCCCCTCCTCAAATAATAACAGTTTATAGAATAATAATGTATGTTTTATTTTGACGCTGAAGCTACCCTACAACCTTAATTGCAAACCTTAGAAATTACCAAGATAAGTAAATTATTTCCGAAAATTAATCATTTTGTAATATCAGTGTTATCATGCT
>BGPR01002353.1:22677-50492 GCA_013235015.1 Araneus ventricosus | reverse complement strand
CTCCCCTAGAAGAATTTCAGTTCTGAATTCTTTCGATGAACCCAGAATTCTGAATTGGCCCCTGCATTTTTTCTTTCTTACCCCCCGTCATAAATCCAAGAATTATTTGCGTTTCACTAATATAGAAGAATCACGCTTTTTTTGGTTGCTAAAAAACAATAGATTTTGTTGTTAAAAAACAATAGGGCTAGAAATTCATAACAATTATCTCCTGAATAAAGTTTAAAATAAAGAAGAAAAGAGTTTAAAATGATTTTCAGTTTTCATCATACAATAATCCATACATTTTAGGAAAATATTGCGTATCTGAAAATTAGAAATAATTTATATTGTTTTATAAGATAACCCATCTGTGTGCAGCACTATTTGGACCAACTAATTATCATGAACTGATAATGAACATCCATCATATATTTGTGACGCCTGGCCCTGGTAAGAAAATCGGGACGTCACATAAATCCGACGCGGGAAGCGTAAGGATCAGAGAAGTATTCGAATTAATTTGTTTAGCCGATAAAATGAAAACTAAATTTAAATTTTTCATTCGCCTCGCCTCTCTCAAAACAATTTTTAATTTTGTTTGCTTCGTTACAAGTTCCCAATTTTTCCAAGTAATATAGGTATGGGCGAGTTTTCTGGTTTATTTACTTACATTAAAAACCTTGGCTTTATCTGCTTGTATGTTGGACTTCCGCTTTGAAGATCTTAGCACTACACCGGAAATACGTAGTACAGGCATTTAATGTAAACAAACAAAGCAGGAAGCTCTTCCATATTACGTAATTTTTAAAAAAATTATTAAACAAAATATAAATATTTTGTTACTTGGATTTGATAGATTTCATTGATTGTATTTTGAAATATATAGAGTTAAATAAATTCTGGGCGCATTTCCCATTCTTATATGTTTCCAGTTTTCTTCGAAGAAGAAAGGGAAAAAAAAAGAATTCTTTCTAAAACTAGAAAAAAAGAAAAGAAAAAAAAATAGCATCTTAGAATAGCCACCAAATAGTAACCAAAGGTGATAAAAACAATGAGCTAAGGACGAAAACCGAAAAAGAATTCTGTAATTTTCGTGTTCCAGACAAGAAGAAATTGTCGTCTGCAGTTCTTGCCGTTGCCATTGAGTAGTACTAAAATAACGCGCAAGAACCATTTGAAGAGGAAAAAAGGGAAAAGAAACATCGAAAAAAGGGGGAGAAATACTGAAGAAAAAAATTGTCAGTTTTATTAAGTTTCTTTCTGCGTCGAATGACATTTTCTCTCAGGTTTTTACCCATTTAACTACCGTGAGTCGTACTTCTTGGGGCATATTAACGTTTTTTGAAAAAGCCGTTTCTTCTTCTGTAGAAATACATTTTCTGCGTAGGTTGCAAGAATTGAAAGACGTTACTCGCTATCAAAAGCATTCTGGGCAGCTATGAAGAACTGTAATTGCTTGCTTTAATATACTGGAAGCCTTATAGAAGTTTGTGAAAAGAGTTGCAAGCTTCTTTCAGTGAATAAAATGTTATCACATAAATAATAAAAGTTTTTTCACATGGATCTTTAAAAATCTTTTCGTATTTTATTTTATAGGGACACTGAGGTGGCAACAAGAGTATATTGAGGCAGGTAATATAAAATCCAAATGCTTTTTTTCGATTTCGTATTGATAAAATATTTAATAATAAAAATTGCAAGACCCTTTTAAGTAAACAACTAAGACTGGAAAAATAATTCGTTAGCACTCAAGATAAATTATCTGTCATTGAATTAAAAGACTCGAAGTTCGATTCCTGTTTTAAGGGAGAGTTTCGAATATTTATACAGAAAACGATATTTTCACCTAAAAAATAAATATTTAAATAATCAAGACCATTATTAATATTTACTTTAATTTTTTACAGGACTTTTTGATTCAGTGACAAAAATCGCAGTTTTTTGTGTATGAAAATTTCTCCATAATGAATAAATGAAATAAAAAGGTTTCATTTTTAATTTGATTTCCTTGGATAGTAGACAAGGAAAATTTCATATTTATGAACAATAAATGAATATAAGATACATTTAAAGAGCGTTCCAAAAATGTAGGTACATTTGAATAATTATTACATTAATAGTTAATCACATACATCAAAATTTCATAACTCACATTAATTGATACAAATGTAGAAACTTGTTACTTATCGATCGTTATCGAATTGTTGGCTTTTATTGTCCAAGAACAGCTTAGAAGGTCAATAGATGGACAAACTTCCCTGAGCATATCAGTTAGCGTTTGGGACCATTCTAACGGAATCTTTGGAGGAAATAAAAGGTTTTTTCAATGAAAAAAAAATAATCGGATTCAAAATAAACATTACACATATTTGATGAAAAATGTATTTATTTAAATTATGTGATATTTTTTTGTTTGTTAGTACATTTATCATATTGTTACGAAATTCGTTCGGCGTGCGTACGGTGGAAACACTCGAACTAGCAGGATAACGGAGAATGAAAACAGTTCAACAAGCAGGATAACGGAGAATGGAAACAGTCCAACAAGCAGGATAACGGAGAATGAAAACAGTCCAACAAGCAAGATAACGGAGAATGAAAACAGTTCAACAAGCAGGTAACAGAGCCCTTTATTCTCGAATATTCCAGAAAACACGAAGCGCAGGTAACAGGAAAAACAGCACTTGCACAGATTAGCAACACAAACAGACAACAATTCACTAATAATAATAACAACAGCACACCCAATACCGCTCGGCGTCTAACAGCTTACTAGCGCGCACTGCGGATAAAACTCCAAAGAGGGATTCCAAAGTCGTTCTCACTCCAAAGGAGATCCCAATCGATCGACACGTTCAAAGTCGATCAACAACAACCATTGTTCTGTGTCCGAGCACGGTCCTTTTATAGTCTCCCCGACAGTCCGTGACGTCACATGAAATCATCTGGATAAATCCGGATCTCGGCCCCTAATAGAGACATCAAGAAAATTCCAGTGCTTTTGAGATCCCACATATGACCGCCAAGGTCGATGGTTCCATTCCCTCGGCATTCCCATACATACCCCTGTAGAACTCTCTTCCCAACCATAAAACTAACATTGCTGGGAAGCGACTTTCCATGTTCGTAGCAATATTTGAAAGTCGTCGGGGGGCTTTACAATTATGCTTCTGTAACATCACTCAGAAATAACATTATCTTCCCTCCGATTTTATATTTCGACTTTGAAACAACTACTAAAAGAGGTAACTTCTGATATTTGGTGGGGCTACCTCCCTTACAGTACTGGAATTTGTGTTACAGGCTCACCAGAAAACTTTCGCGAACGCCGCTATACCAACCCGTTTTATATAATTTTTATTTTTACTTTCTCGTATACGAAGTGTACAAGGAAAAAGTATTGTAATCGGCAAAAAATTCAAACTCGAGATTTTGATGAATCTCCACGTTTTAGACCACCCTGAGAATTTTAGAATTATGCGTGTCTGTCTGTTCGTCTGTGAACACCATAACTCGAAAACCGTTAGAGGTGCAGAGGTGAAATTCGGTATGTGATGTTAACACATAATTTGTAGGTTTCTGTCAAATTTTGGACAAAATCCGTCCGCGAGAAGTCTGTCTGTCAGTCTTTCCGTGTCCATGTGAACACTATAACTCAATACTGCAAAAAGTTAGGCGGATGACGTTTGGCATATATACGGTTTGTTATCAGAATATATCTAATTTTGGAACAAATCCAAGATTAGTAGAATCGGACCAAAATTAGAATATATTTTATTTTTTCTCCGAATCCATCAGATGTTTGATTATCTGCCTAGTGGTAAGGTCCGGGGTAAGGTAAGGTAAAGTCCTCGCGATCGGAGGGTTCCAGGTTCGAAACCCGATTCCACGGAAGATCCGTCGTGTATGAGGCCTGTTGCACGCTGAATCATACTTAGTGGCCAAACGTTCTCCCGTTGGTGTGGTGCGGAAGTTTGGAAAGGGGGTGCCAGGTGTCATCCTCGTCAACTAACCGCGATTCAAAATTACGAGTTCGAATCAAAATAATCTTCGTGTTGCTTCAAAGCGGGACGTTAATATAACCTTACCTTACCTGTCGGGTTTGTCTATACGTGTATTCGATAAGTAGAAATTATCTCATATTTTGCACCTCAAAACGAAAAATAACTCTCATTTCTAGTACATCGAAATTTAATCATCCCACATTGAAGGTAATCTAACCAATCTTGACATCTTCTGGCTCATCCAAGAAAATGAGCCCCATATTAGTGGACGTTTTGGGTGCTTTGAAATTCCATACTTGTCTCTGAGTGACAAGCCCCTATAACTCTCGTCGGAAACTTTGATCCTTTCGCAACTCCGGGACAATTAATATTATTGGACGAGACACCGCCCATCTATTCCGAGCACGTCCGAAGGTGACCCGATATTTGATATTTCGTCTTTCGGCCGAAAGCGGAACATTCGGTTTTTCATCATGAAAGAAATGAAGCCGTCAAAGAGTTTCGCATTTAGGAAATAAGTCTCGGGTGAGTGATAATCGGTGTTCTGGCCCTTTCTCTACTTTTGGACAGGACAAGATAGGTCAGTTTTAGATGACAAATAGTTAGAAAGATCTGGGAATAAAAAAGTGTCAATGTGATAATTTCGAAACTTCTGAAAATTACCGTGGAGTAAAAATCCCAATATAATTTTTAATAATTCACTCATCTCCATGTATATTATCTTATAGTGAAAGTAAAAAAAAAAGGTTTTTAAAAGCATGTTCACAACACTAGTAGTTCTGTGAACAGTAGACCTCGCGTAAAAAAAAACCACCCTAAAATTTGCTTTTAATGGAATTCTTAAGAGTTTGCCAATTTTTGTTTTCCGAATTTTGAAAATTTTTAAAAAAATAGTCAGTTTTGAAATCGAAACTTTATTTTTGTTTTTAAATTTGCTGCATCCAACGTTCTAACAACACTATTATTTTCAATTTGTTTCAGCTTATAATTGGAACGGTTCTGTCGGATTTAAAACAAGAACGGTTAAAATATCTTTTCCCGTTTTTTTTTAATTAATTTTTTTCTGGGCTGTTGAGAGTTATTTTCTCGATCGAGTTCCTCGCGCGGCACTTCTTCGGAACGTTGCTTGCAATTTTGATTGGCGGACGCGCAGGTGACGTCATGACCTTCAACTGAATAACTTTGATTATTATTTTCGGCAGTATCTTAACGTATTTATTCCTCTCGCATACGTTTTTTTAAATTAATTTTTTCTTGGTCAATTGAAAGATATTTTTCTCTAGGAAGCATTCTCCCTCGGAAGTTTCTCCGGAAGCCTTCCCAACATGCATTGTTGCAATTTCATTGGCTGACGGTGCAGAGCGCAAGATACGTCACAACCTTCAACTGAATGACTTCGATTATTATTTTCGGCAGTGTCTTAACGTGTTTATGTCTCGCATTTTTTTTTTTTTCATTTTGTCGAAGTCCTGATTCCACGGGCAACGCCTTGCGCGTATTACTAGTTATTTTTTATAAATCTCTGCTTTTATTAGTATTCACAAAATTATAATTAAATGCCTGCTTTTATCAGTATGGACGAGTTTTCTGTTTTGTTTACTTACATTAATAACCTTGACTTTATTTGCCTGGGTTTTGGACTTCCTCTTTGAAGATTCCATTGACTTAGCATTACACCGGAATTACGTAGTCACCGCATATTAATGTAAATAAACAAAACAGAAAACTCGTCCATTAACAGAATTACAATTAAATGTCATTTTCTATTATCTGTATTTTTGGAGGCATTATGGATGGAGTTCCGCTTGGCTAGAATCGTTGAAAAAAGCTGAATATTACATATAATGGCACCATTAAAACGGCCACCATCTTGAAACGGAATCAAAAAATTAAAATCCTTACACATGCGTCGCTTTTAATGACTTCAAAGAATATTGACGACAAATCGAAGGAAATCGAACAACGGACTTGGTGGTGACTGCCTAGCAAACTAATTTGCAGAAAAACAGACGAAATTCCGAACGGTCCAGTTGAAACAAGACCTAGCTTTACTCGCCAATAAGTGTTTTAAAAAGTAGAAAATGTTCCTTTTTTTAATCAAAAATATAGACATCAAAACAAAGTCGTAAAGCCGTGAGGAGCTGATAGAAATACAGTAGAGCCCCGCTAATCCGAAATTCCGGTTAATCCGAACCGATTTTATTTTCGAAAATTATATGTAATTGAAAAGATTACCTGAAAAGATTTAAATATACATACCAAAAACAAAAAAAGTACTTTTTCAGCATGCATAATTTTGTACACATTGAAGAAACTAATGCAATTCGCTGTAAGATAAGGTCACTTCATACAGGAGCACACCCATTATTCAAATGAAAAGGGGAGACATATTCTCTTTCTATTGCTTTTGAATAAAAGAATTCAAGAGATAGTAGTACTGAGTACTAACTTACATTTTTTTTAGCACACATCTTTTTCTTTTCTATTTTTATCGGAATTTCGGGTAATCCGAACAGGCACCGGTCCCAATTAGTTCGGATTAGCGGGGTTCTACTGTACTCTAAAGAAATCGGGATTTAACCCTTTGAGGACGGCCGCACGGAAAACGTGCGGTTCCGCCTGTCCGACGTTCCCCAGAGCACTTTTTCTAGTTAAACGCTCTGTTAGTTGCACTAAACCTGATGTCATTCCGACGTGACAGTCGGTAGCTGAAAGGCACAAAAGCCGGCATGTTTGTGACAGTCGGGAGAGAATGTGCCGAGCAGCTGGCACGCGCGCATGACAGTCGTCCTCAAAGAGTTAAAACATAGTTATAATATAGTACAACCTCGAAAATCCGGACTGCTCGGGGGTTTGGAAGGTCCGGATTTCGGAAATATCCGGATTTTAGATATCTTGCTTAAACCAATAGAGGTGCCAAAGTTCTGATGTCACAGTGTAGGTAAGTTACGTCACAATTAAGCGCGCATGTGCAGACGTCTTCAGAACAGACCCGGAAGTCGCAAGGCAACGGCAAATGGTTGCCTTGGTATCGCCTCTGACGTTTGCGCATGCGCAACCAATCGAGACGTATGCTGATCTAAACGTTAACGTCAATTCCAACAACTCCATATAAAAACACGTTTTTAAACAATAAAAACATAAAGAGACATTAAAAATTGATACAAAGACAAAAAAAAAAAAATAGTAGTTTAAAATGAATAAATGACTGGTATTTCCGCATCTTGCCTCAAGCGTTCTAGTTTAAAATTTATTTAGCTAATTTTTTTCTCGTCACGAGTTGAAAAAAATCGTCCGGTTTTCGGAGGTTTCCGGATTTTCGAGGTCGGACTGTATAGGTGAAGGTTTTCAAATTTGGACCACCTGAGCAATTTTAAATGTAAATTAATAAAAAAGTAATTTTAATAAAAGAAAAGCCAGTAGAATTTTTTCTATTTCATTTATCTTCAAAACAATGTAATTAACTCGCCAATTTCTTTAAGCAAAAGTATTTTTTTGACTCTGAAATTCACAACAGCACACAATGCATGAACCCAAGAATAACATTTTATGCACTGTGTTGATTTCTTTTTCTTCCTTTCTTTTCTCAGTTTGACGATTGGCGAAAATTTTGGTCAATTGCGGTGCTTTTTCTTTGTAAACTTCAAGTACCGGTAAATGATAAATTTGAACCGTTGAGATTCACGAGAAGAACTCTTCTAACTACTGCATTTAATGGCGCAATTAGATTTTTTATTCTCCTGATTAATTTGACACCCTGTAATAATAAAATCAATGCTATATTGTAGCGGATTCATAATCACTTTAACGGAATTCGTAAAAAACTTCTGTAATCTCTACCGTGACGGCTTTGAGCGATACCATTCGACGGAAATGGCTAAGAAAGAACATTTTTGTTCCTTTCGCTTACTGCGAAGGAAAGTGAACAATGCTTGAAAGTGATCGATCAAACGTCCAAAAATTGCCGTCCATTTTCCCTCGTCTACTGACAAGTAGGGAAAAACAGGGACGCTTCAAATGACAGGGAAAATATGAAGATGAATGGTCTTGTTTGCACGTGAATGATAGGCACGGTGCACTTGTATACAATCAAGAAGCACTGGCAGATCCATAAAACACTCATGAATTATTTAGAAATATAAATACACCTTTGACCTTTCGACCCGACTTATGCATAATTAAAATTTAACTATAAAATTAGTCTAATTTAATGTTGACATACTAAAAGAAGTATACTACGGGTTTAAAGTTTTTCACTTTTCCCGTTTCCTGAAAACCTCCTGGGACAATATGTCCAAATCGTATAGTCGACTGGGACTATTCCAGTAAAACATCAGTAAAACTCTCTTTCCTGCCAAAAGATTAACATGTCAGGGAAACAACTTTACAGATTCGTTACAATAATCTTGCAGATTTGGCCACTGATGGGATAGATCTCTCCACTTTTAAATGCGATTGGGAAAAAATTTATACCCCAAAAAGAATTTGTTCAAAACTAGCCGTCAGTGGCTCCACTATGCGAGTTTTTAGTTCAGAGCAGTGCAGAGGGCTAGTAGAGGTCGCAGTGGCATAGTGGTAAGGTCTTGGCTTTGGGACCGGAGGGTTCCCGGTTCGAAACCCGATTCCACTGCAGATCCGCCGTGCATGGGGCCTCTTGCACGCTAAATCATACGTAGCGGCCAAACGTCCTCCCGTTGGTGTGGCGTGGAAGTTTGAAGAAGGGGTAGCAGCTCAGGTGTCGCCCTTCAAAATTACGAGGTCCGTCCCAAAATAGCCCTCGTGTTGCTAAAACGGGACGCTAATATAAGTAAACTAAAAGAAACTAAACCTAATAGTAGTATGAGCTTAAAATAAGCCATCCTGCCCTGATTTCCCATATTATATTCTTGTTGACGCGCCAACTGCGTTTGGCGCCTTGGCGGGGTCGCCAAATGTAGAATCCAAAGATTGTTTACTTTTTGTCAAAAGCTTGTACTGTTCAGGAACGGATTCCGAGACTACCACTGGACGATTTTACAGCGGAAAGGGGTGTCGGGCAATGGGTCATATGAGCGCATTTCTGGAGTTCTTTGTTAGATCACGCTCAGTGAAATGTAAACATCGCCCTTCCATTCTTCACTTTCCCCCTATTTTGATGAAAATAACTACTCCCGGGGCATGCGCAAAAGCACGGAGGGTTTCCGAATCTGTTGCTAAACAATATGATCTGACCGTGTAATGACGTGTGAGCAAAGGGTTCATAATTGTTATAATCCGGAATAAAGAAATTTAATGGAATTTGTGCGAAGAAGATTTGTTCAGGATCTGTTATTATGTAAAGATACCTGTGAGTATAGGTCTCACTGTTGTAGGCTAAAATCCCGAATAATCAGATTGATCCGTTGACAAACAATTCCTTTATTCGAAGTCTTTTCCTCTTCTTTTCGAAAAGAATATTTTATTCTTCTCTCTTTCTCTTTTGCAAAATTCATATAAACTACCTTTTTCCTGAATGTCTTAATAATTCACATTAATTTTAAGTACTTAATTTGTAAGTGTTGCTTTTATGGTACTATATTTCAGTATTTATCTCGAATACGTCTTTGTGTTGTCTTCGTTTGTGTTATTATATATTTTTACTTTCTCGTGTACGAAGTATTCAAAGAGAAAGTATTGTAATCGTCAAAAAATTCGAACTCGAGATTTTGACGAATCTCTACGTTTTAGACCTCCCTGATCCGAAAAACTTTGGAATTATGTCTGTCTGTCTGTGAACACGATAACTCGAAAACTATTAGAGATACAGGGATGAAATTTGGTATGTGATCTTTACACAGAATTTGTAGGTTTCTGTCAAAGTTTGGACAAAATCCGTCCACGGGAAGTCTGTCTGTATGTCCGTGTTAATGTGAACGCGATAACTCACAAACTTGAATAGCTAGGTGTATAAAATTTGGTACACATTTTTATCACCAGGAATGTAGGTTTGTATCAAATTTTAGACCAAATCAGTCGAAGAGTTGATTGTCTGTCAGTCTGTATAATCACATACTTTCTCACTTTTGAAACGAACTCCATGCGCATGCGTACTGGTAGCAATTCCTGTGCACGCAAAGGGATTACGCCACTTTGTCCTTGAGACTTTAAGAGTGGAAAATCGGTTCGCATTTAATCGCTAGGCGTCTCTTTGAATTTCATTATTTACGTAAATATTTTACAATCACTATAATCTACAATGAGAAACCTTCTGATAGTCATTGGATTCTGGATTACAGTAGGTTCGAATTTTTTTATCCATGCGAGGGGAAGGGAAACAGCACTTTTTTGGGAAAGTATACGAGAAAGTTTAGGGGAGATCACTCTCGCTGGTTTGGTTTGTATTCTTTTTTGTCTTATCTGTGCATTGTTTGTTTTGCCTTCTTTTTTGTTTTATCTGTGCATTGTTTGGTTTGTATTCTTTTTGTTTTATCTGTACATTGTTTGGTTTGCCTCCTTTGTGTTTTTGTGTGTTTTGTTTTATGTATTGCTCGTTGTTTACTAGCGTATTCAGAAGTGCCTGAAGTAACTTTATCAACCGAGCAAGGCAACAATATGGCACACCCTACCCCCACCAGGGTCTTTTTTTAAGTTCTATAATGTCAGTATTCTAAATGAACTTTTACTTAGGAATATGCGTGCCTTTATCACATAATAATATTATGGTGAATTTTTAAACTTCAGTTATATTTAACCCTAGCCGCCTTCGGGCGACCAGCTTGTTCGTCGGGAATATAATTTCAATTGCATCTCTTATATATAAATTGATATTCATGGTTCCCTTAACAAAGCAATTTTAAATTTCAAATTTCATCGATATTTCACCCAAGTTCTTTCAATAGCTTGCGCCTTTCTGTTCGTTGTCTGCATGAACGTCCTTAATGGAGTCGAGTAACTGTCTGTGTCATGCAGCATACAATTGCCCGTTGTCAGCATGAACTTCACTCTCTTATTCCTCTTGCAAAATATGCATTTGTTTTTAAATTTAAAATGTCGCGGCACATTTTACATCCAGCAGCATTTTAGCTGTATTAAAACATATCACTAAACATTAAGATATTACCTTAGCTTTCAACAATGAAAAGAAACATGCAAATAAATGTTTATTTAAACAATGAAAACGGTTCTGCCTTGCAACAATGAAAAGTATTGTTGTAAATTATGCCAAAAAATACTTTTGAAAGGTTATTAAAATTAAAGAAAACATTTTACGGCAACTTAATTAATATCATTGCAAAGATAATTATTTGCGCTTTCAGACGGTGTAAAAATGATTTTTGTGCAGTAATATTTTCGAAAGCTATTAAGGGAAAACCCCAAAATTTCGCTTATTTTTTAATTAATTAAAATTAAAATTTCAAAACAACGGCTCCGAGATGCACGTTCCCACCCTCCAAAGAATGTTCGTGCCATGTTTCGTAGCTCTAAGTCCAGCGGTCTGTCCTGTAGAGAGCCAACACACACACACACATTCTCATTTATTAGTAGTAGAGATTATATAGTGGTCTTATTATATAAAACTAAAATAATATATTCAACAAATTTTTCAAATATATGACTTTATTTCTCAAGCCTATGAAAACCTTTTTTTTCTTTCATCATCCTCTGAGCGTAATATTGTCTCTGTAACTGTTATGTTAATAATTGTAGTAATTGCGTGACCTTGCTCTTAAATTGCACCTCTTTGTAAATGTAATTTATCTTATGTAAATACGGAATGTTGCTTGAAGATCGTGCCAACAGTTTTAATTCGTGCTCACGTTTCTCTTTCCCGGGGGTCATCAAAAGACTAGGCCATGTAGTAACATGTATTTATTATAGGCCTATTAGTAACATGTATTTTTGAGACTTGCCTCATTCTAACCTGAGGGCTTGGGCTAGGGCTTATTGACCTCTACGTTACTTCAAGTCTGCTAATGAGGAACTTGCTTACCAATTTTCATCAAAATTGGATTAACCATTGGAAGTGAAGCTGGAACAAACATATATACATACATTCATACGTTGAGTTTTATAGAGATAATATTGTGGTAAATTTTAAACTTCAGCTATATTTAATATTATGTAGTGGTCTTATTGGAACTAAAATAATAATATTCCACAAATTTTAAAAATATATGACATTATTTCTCAAGCCTATTAAAACATTTTTTTCTTCACCCTACCGCTTTGGCGCCACCCCGGACTTCGGCGGGGCCACGGGCAATTGCCTGGTTTGCCCGGGCCTCTGGTCGCCTCCGAGCGTATTATTGTCTCTGTAACTGTTATGTTAATAATTGCAGTAATTGTACGATCTTGCTCTTAAATTACACCTCTTTGTAAATGTAATTTACCTTATGTATAAATTGGGGGTGTTGCTTGAAGATGGTTCCAACAGCCCTAGTTCGTGCACATGCTTCTCTTTAAAGGGGGTCATCAAAAGACTCTACAACTATTGGATTGAGTCGACCCTCCTGGGCTATGCAATGGAAGGATACTGGATGCCATTCTTACCGTATGAAGAAGACCTAAGGAGGAAAAGAAGGAACAGTATGTGGTGTTTTTCCGGTCAGGCACACAAACACCAAAAGAAAGAGAACTATACTTCGGGTCACGGCAATAAAAGGCACGATATAAAGGAACTTCTCTTGTCGCCTTAGCAATGGTAAGAGGATGGAATCTCAAGGGTTGCTAGATTCGTGACGGGTAAGAAACTTTTCAATTAAATTTAAAATGTTATAAGTACATTTCAAACCTAAGTTTAAAATGTTGTAAGTATTTAGGTTTGAAAAACTTTTTAACCCGAGCAACGCTGGATATATCAGCAAGTAATAAATGAATTTATCGTCTGTCAAAGAAAGAGATGTTTGCCATATTTTAGATTCTGCTGATAAAGTTACAAGGATATAATTGAAATTTTAAACAGTTCAAACATAAAATTTCTCTCTCCTCAGAGACATACTAGTCAGCAGCGTATGTTCTTAAAAAAACGGAAAAGGAGAGATCTTCCTGGAGCTTGAAAATGTTTCCGGTAACAGCCGCATTTGCCTTTTAAATTTTGTTGGCTAAGTGGAGAGAATTTAAATGTTATGCTCATTAGCACAGAATTAAATATACACATAATATAAGCATAAGATTAAATATACGAATAAAAAAATAATATGATATTTGCATACAATAAACTATATGCTGCCGTCATAGCATACATTGAAGCATCTTCTACAACCAGTTGCAGGAACCTACTTGCTTTTCTTAATATTTGATCCGTTAATGGTCGAATTCAACAAATTTGTTATTTGCTAGTTTGAAAATAGAGAATCTAAGTGTGAGGTGAAACAATCACGAATTCTTTAAATTTCAACAATGAATTTTTCATTTGTTGACTTTCAATTTCAGGCTTGTTGTCTTATTGACAAGAAACAATTCAACAATTACAGTAACAATATTTGCATTCTTACAACTAACAAAAATCAAAGAGCGCATTTTTTGGCTCAGTTCAGTTTGTCTAAATCGTCTGCTTTGTTTTCATCATTTGTAGATCCCATCTCATAAAAGTGGAAGACGTCCTTCAAAGTAAGATCGAAAACGGGACTAGAATGCAGTGCCAAAAGCGGAAATTTGGCGATGATTCGTTTGATCCACACAAAGAGTCAGATTTCTTTAGTGATGCAGTCCTGAGAACGGAAGATGGAAATAAATTTAAGATAAACAGAAACTTGTTGGTTCGAAATTGCCCTTTCTTCGAAGCTCTTTTCAGCGGTGATTTTGGCGACGGCGCAGATGTTCTTTTGAAAGGCATCGACGCGGAAACCCTGGGCAGTATTCTCGTCTATCTGTACACGGGTACCATTCACCTGAACGAAGAAAAGGCCACAAAAATACTTGTTGCTTCAGACTATCTCCTTATTGACTCTCTGGTGCAAGAGAGCAGATCTTTTGTTCTGAGGGAGATGTCCCCTACCAACTGCGTCCCCGTCTTCCTAGCAGCCTGGCGAATCGAAAGTTTGGGTATTTTGAATAACTTCTATCGATTTATTGTGATTCATTTCGAAGAGGTTGTGTCGCAGTCTGAAAAAATCGGTTGCCTCCCTTTGGAAGCATTGAAGACATTTTTAAGAGAAAAAAGCTTAAACGTGTCTGATGAAAGAACGGTTTGGAATATCATTGTTAGATGGATAAAATTCAACATGCCGGATAGGTTGAAACTTGTTCCAGAACTTTTGAGGTACATCAGCTTGGAAGATGCGGATGAACCATTGGTGAATAATATCACCCATAGCAACATGATTCAGGGAAATAAATTTTGTCAAGAACTGGTATTCGGAGAGTTACAGTATACAGACCACCTTCAAGACTTTCGACAAATCCTGAAGTCACAAAGCATCATGACTGGATCACGAATTCCTTCTGACGTCCATTTAATAATCCACTACTGCATAGAACATAACAGTTTCGATAAAAACATTTATCTCACCTGGGACGGCGAAATAGACTATTGGCGAAAAGTTGGTAGCGTCAACTTTTTCCCAGATTATCTTATTCAACTGGATCGCTACGTCTACATGTTCGACACCTCGATTGAAATGAGCCTGGCTTTTGACGTGTTTGACGGAGAATGTCTCCCCATGGCTCCAATTTACATAACTCGTTGCCTTTATTCAGTGGTTTCTGTGAATGGATTCATTTACGTCATGGGAGGCTTCGGCGACGATTTTAATTACATAGAAGACATTGAACGATTCGATCCCAGAACAGGAAAGTGGAAACTGGTGTCAAGCATGGTTCCAATGTCCCTTTCGGAAGTAGTTGCTGTGAATGGTTACATCTATGCCGTAGGCTATGATAGGGACGTAACGAACCCCAATATGATTATTCAGGTTTACGATCCAGCATCTGATAGGTGGTCTTCCGTCTCCGCACCAAAACTTTTCAAGCAGGAAATCACCGCAATTGCGTTTCGTGGTCATCTGTATCTCATTGGTGCGGAAACTTTCGGTTGTGTTCTGAGAAGCATGGAAAAATACGACCCACAAAAGGACGTCTGGATTAAGATGCCAGATTTGACAGTTGCTTACCGCACTCCAAGAGCTATCGTTCTGAAAGATGTTCTAATAGTTTATGAAGAAGACATGATATACAGAATTTGTGGTGAAAGCTCTAGTGGTCCACCTCCAATTTACTGGGATTCGGAAAATCGAACGTGGCATATCATTGAAGAATCGTCTCCTCTTCGTATGATACATTTGTTCATGTTTTGCACCATAACAGAACCAAGTGTTGTTAAAGGTATTGTCAAGCGAAACAGGCAACGAAGCAAGAGATGGGTAAAAAATCCTCTTGCGTAGCTGACTTTCGATGAACTTATAGTTTTGTTCTTCTTCTTGTAAATTTCTTTTAGAAGGTTTAGATTCGAACTAAAAATTTCTCTCATTGCTATTAAGTGAATAATAAGATATTGTCTTGTCGAACTGATTGTTGTACCTCATTCAGAATACTCACAACCGGGGCCGGATTTACAGATTTCTACGCCTTAGGCCAAAGCAGTTGATACATAATTTTCAACCTCACCTCATTGTTGTACCTCATTCAGAATACACACAACCAGGGCCGGATTTACAGATTTCTGCGCCTAGGCCAGAGCAGTTAATACATAATCTTCAATTTAATGTACAATAGTTTATCTTTGAAGCAAATAAGCACTCGAATACAATATTTATAATCTTTGAAAAACATTAAATTTTTAATTCAAAATTATACTATTTATGAAATAACACAACATTAACACCTGCAAAAATGTTCGGAATTTTTTGAAAACGTCTGAAATGCCTATTAGAACTTCTTCGTTCGCGCTTTTGTCAGTGAATGGGGTCCCATGGTCATCCAATTGGTGCAGTAGCTGTAATAGTTGCAGGAATAGGGACATGGAGCGGCGTTTTGTCAGTGAATGGGCTTGAAGGGTTAATGAAGATTTTATCAAATCTATTTCAATGCAAAGAAGCCAAGCACCCATAGTAGACGCCAGAATGCATCGCTCAAAATATTTTTAATGTAACGAATGTAAATTTTAAAAACATTTTATATGGCCTTTACGAAATAATACTGAAAATTTTGTAAATAGTTGGTTGTTATTTCTTCTGAATATGTGCTTATGCACCCCTCTGACGGCTGCTCCCTAGGCCATGGCCAAGATTGGCCCTATGGGATATCTGGCCCTGAGCGCAAGCAGGAGAGTTACACCCCTCGAATTTCTCGTATACTTCCACAACATGACCCTACCCCCTGACCGAATCGCAAATTTGGGTCTGAAATCTGACACAAATCTGCAATTTACAGTTATCTTAAGTTTACGAATTATCGCTTTGACATACAAACAAATAAACAGGGCAACAGGCAATCGACCAGTAGACGGATTTGGTCCAAAATTTCATACAAATCTGCAATTCATCCGCTTAATTTTGTAACATTAGGCCCATCGGTCTGCCCTATAGAGCGCCAACACACACAGACACGCTTTCTCCTTTATTATTAGTAGAGATAGGGATAATTCTTTGCTGCCATTTTTAGTGTAAGAATTTGGATTCTTTTTTCTTGCTGTACTCATTTTTAGACCCTGTTTCTCTTAGGCGGGTACTTTTCCGTTAGCTGGGCGCAAATGTCGCCAATTGTGAACCAAATGCGAGCCAAGTCGCCAAGAAGTGAAGCGATTTTCCGTTAGCCGGGCGCAAATGTCGCCAATTGTGAACAGCCAAGTCGCCAAGAGCGAAGTGATTTTCCGTTTGCCGGGTGCAAATGTCGCCAATTGTGAACCAAACGCGAGCCAAGTCGCCAAGAGAATGGTTGTAAGAAATTTGGCGGAATTCTATATTATTTGGTGATTTTGCGCTTGCACCCGGCTAACGGAAAAGTACCGAGATAGGGATAAATCTTTGCTGCAATTTTTAATGTAAGAATTTTGCTTTTTTTTTTCTTTCTGTACTCATTTTTAGACCCTGTTTCTTTTAATTCGTATTTTTGGCTGTTTCAAAAATTTATTATGTTCCCTTCAGTTTCGAATTTGTTAAGTTCCCTAGCGAATTTTCTTTGCTGTTGAGCTAATTTTCTGTTGAAATAATATCTATATTGAGCAAAAGAAGCCTCTAAACGTATGCGATTTAATTATTTCTTAAAATTCTTTAAGATATCTTTCCTTTATCGAAATGGCCATTTTAAAGAAAATTCTATATTTATTAGTTACAGAATATATTATTCGTTCCGTAAAATGAAAAATTCCTTAAAATTCGAAACTACTAATTCTAATGTAATTAAAAGATAATCAAAAACATTTTTGTGATCGCTTCTATTTTAAGAAAAAGACTTAAAGGAATCTTTTAAAATATACTTTAAAGACGGTATTTTTCGATTAGTGTTTTTAAATGTGATACTATCAATTGACTCTCGAAGAATTTTTAAACGATTGAATTAATCGTTTCTGAAGTGCTTATTATTAATGTATATATAAATTTCAAATTGTATTCGTTTTATTTCAAGAAATTTCAATTTAGTCTCATAAAAAATAATGAAAAACTTTCAAAATATTTTATACTCCTTTACAAATTATGTCATATTTTACTGGAATAGGCGAAATGATGAACTATTTCTTGAAAAATGGAAGAATTATCACAAAATTGTACCGAGTTAAAAAAAAATCCCAAATGTTCTTCAGTGAGCTTGAAAAGAAATCTGCATGCTTATAGTATGATTAAAAATAGCCATTCTCTAAGATGAAACAATCGAGAAATTCCGAGCATTTTCGCCTAAATGGCCATGCTAACATCAGCAGGCTTAATTTAATCTGCTTCAATTTTATCCTTTATTTACTTTTTTTAAACTGTCCAAGAAAAATAAATAGTCGATAAAATACGACAATATTATGAGAAAATCCATATTCGTTACGCACCCAACAATTAAAAACATCTCTACTAATAATAAAGGAGAATGTGTGTGTGTCTGAGTATTGGCACTCTACAGGGCAGACCGCTTGACTTATAGCTGCGAAATTTGGCACGAACATTCTTTGGAGGGTGGGAATGTGCACCTCGGAGCCATTTTTTTGAAATTTTAATTAGAGTTTTAATTAATTAAAAAATAAGGGAAATTTTGGCGTTTTTCCTTAATACCCTTCGAAAATATTACAGCACAAAAATCATTTTTACACCATTTGGAAACGCAAGAAATAATCTTTTCAGTAATATCAATAAAGTTGTTGTACGATTTTTTCTCTAATTTTCATATATTTTTAAAGATATTTTTCGCATAATTTACAACAATACTTTCCATTGTTGCAACGCATTTCAAACTGTTTTCATTGTTTAAACAAATATTTAATTGCCTGTTTCTTTTCCATTGTTTAAAGCTTAGAAAATATTCTTTATATTAACAAGGAGTAGAACAAGTGCAAGGCTACGAAAAGGACGCGGGTGTAATGTCTATAGCAATTAGAATTTTAAAACTACTTTGTTAAGGGAGCCATGAATATAAAATTATGCATCAGAGATTCAGTTGAAATTATATTTCTGGCGATCAAGCTGGTCGCCGAAGGCGGCTAGTATTTAATATTTTAAATGAATATTAGTGCGATTTTATGAACAAATAAGCTCAATATTAATAAACATTGAATATTTTTCTAGAACATGAGTAGGAACAAACATGCTAATAATCTCCATAAATATTTTTACTTTCTTTTAATCGTTTAGAAAAACTAATAAAATTATTATTGATGCAAATTAATCACTCTAAATATTCGTATCTTTTTATAATCGTTTGGGAATATAATGAAACTAGCTGATTTACCCAGAGTTGCTCTGGATGAAATAATTTTCATCTTTTTTAACTAATGGAATATTAACTATTTAATTAATTGTCATAGATTATTTATTCAAATCTTTATTATACTTCAGTATTTGTTAGCAAAATTTGAAGCACTTATAACTAATATTAAAAACTTTAGGAGAAAATTAGCTCTCGGGTTTTTTAAAAAATCGTTTGGTTCAATTAATATTCTCATTTTAAATTAAGAAACGTTTCAAATGATAAATGGATTTTGTATAGTATAATATTTTATATAAAAAATACATTGAACATTGAAAATATTAGGCACCAGCAATTCCGGATATAACAACTAGTAATTAAAGAAACTTCAGAATTCCCTTAAAACCAATGAAAAACGGTACCAAAAAAATTAATAAAAGTAAAATAAAAACACCAAAAAATAAAATTAGAGTAGTTCGAAATTGCGCCGCTTCCTAGCAATTGAACTCTTGTTAAAGACGACAAATAGCGTTACAAATATATTTTGGAAAGTTAAAAATGACAAAAGAAAAAATTGCACAGAAATAAAACTGGTATAATTGGAAAGGTAATTTTTTAAATTTTAAAATGGTATAAAAATCCTTCTTGTGCGATAATTTGCTCTGAAGTTACTGTTGAAAAACAAAAAAAAAATCAGTTAATTTCTATTTAACTAAATGTTTAATCAACTTTTGCACTTCAGAACGTTGACAGTAGTATTCTTTCTCTGGTCTTAAATAATAATTGTCCAAAGTGTGGCTGAAATCGGCCCAGTGGTTTAGTAGATGTGGAACACACATACTCACAAAGACTTTTATTTATATTAAGATTACTGTTACAAATAAATCTCACAACATATTCTTTTTTATTATCGTCTGGCAATCATATGAAATAATTTTTAATGCAAATAAATCTCTCAAAATAATTTTTGCTTTTTTGTAATCGTTTGACTATCTAACAAACTTATTGTCGATGCAAATAAATATTTCGTTCTTAACTTTTTGTGCGTTTGTAAATCTAAAACATTCTTAACTTTTTTATAATCATTTTGTAATCTAATTCAGCAATTTTTTGATATCAAATGCATTCCGTTACTTAATCTTATTTTAATCTATCTTTCAAGGAACTCCCAGCAGTTACTGACACTCGTATAAAACTAGTTCCTTATAGATTTCCCCTTCAACAATTATGAAACTTTCCTTGGCTTTTATCTGTCTGTTGCAGATCTCCCTTGCGTTCAGTAGTGAGCCGGGATTTCTAAAAGATAGGGAATGCGGTGTCTGGAAAAGTCGGAAACTTGTTTCCTCTTGAGAGTAAAAGGTTAGGTGAAGCTCTTTATAGAGCAACTTATAACGAAATTTCCTTACCTTTGAACTTCTTTAGATGTGAGGAAGAGATACGTTTCCAGAATGCTACAAAATAAAGGATGCGTAGGTTGCAATGCTGTTTCTCCTTCTTTTCATCTAAAAACGTTATTGTAAAGTTATTGTTTAAAATGTTTTGGGATATGCTTCGTACTGTTCCGTAAAAAACTTTTGTCTATTCTGAGATGTACAGCAAAATAACTAGAAAAAAGTCATCAGGCCAATTAAAAAAAGAATATAAGGAATTTATTCCCCAAAGATTCAGAGTAAATTAACACAAATCTTCCTCAAATATCAATCAAATATAAAAACTCCTTTCGGGTAGTTGGAAATTGAAGGTAGATTCCGTCTGTCCGGAGATATAAGGAAAAGAAAAGTTCACTTCCTCCTCTAGTTTCATAAGGGTTGGAGCTATGATTTTGAAAGAGGGTGGAAGAAAATGCAACTGATGAGAACTTTCCAACGAGATGTCACATGCATAAGTTAAAAGTCAGTCGAAGTTAGGAGTAGAAAATCACTTTTCAGTCCATAACTTTTGAGACGAAAAAATTTCAATACAAACATTGTTTGTTATGATGAGCCAATCCTTCGCTAACTTTCAATCATTTTTCTATCTCCAATTATAAAGGAGTGATGGAAAAATGAATATTTCAAACCCTCACCCCATTTGAGCAGAATGTCCCATCTACGAACTCGGCCAACATTTTCACGCTCGCCTCACATCCCTTGCTGGTTATATACAGGAACTATTCAGAAATCTCTAGAGCAGATTTTATGGCTCCAGTGGAAACAAAATTTCACTAGTATGTACTACAAGCGATGCGCTCTGCGAAAACCGAAAAAGGAAATACAAAGAAAGAAAAAAGAGAGAGAGAAAAAAGATTTTTGAAGATATTTTGTTAAATAAATCAAGGACAATTCATTCCAATTGTTGTTAAAATTAAACTCGCTAATTCAGACAGCTCTAGAAATAGATCACATTCTATACTACATTCTAGCGAAATTTTGTTTCGTTTGGAACCATAGAACCGGCTCGAGAGCCTTCTGAAAGGCGAAGGGTGGTGTCTAAAGCTTGTGCAGATAAGTTAACTGTAACCGAACCCGAAAGGTGTTCGAGACGGCGAGTTTTGTTTATGACGGGCTCCCGGAGCATATTTACGGATCCTACAAAGTAGAAAGTGAGGACGCTTCTCATTGGTTCTCAATGTCAAGTGACTTGGCTTAATTTTAAATGACGACATATCTCCACTCTTAGACGGGATTTTTATTATTAATCCGTTATCGCATCATGAAGAGATCAAAACTCTCTTCTAATTATGGTTATGAAATGATGAATACATTTTTAGAATAAAACAAATAAAGGACGAACCTTCAGTATTGGTAAGTACTGTTTAGTTTCTCGACGTCATTTAGAAGCAAGCCAAGTCACGTGACATTGAGAACCAATGAGAAGCGCCTTCATTCCCTACTATGTAGGATCCGTAAATATGCGTGTCCGGACTGGTAGAACGAGCTGCATGCCCGTGTAACGATGCAATATTGATGTGTGTTAATATCTAAATGTGCTGTGCCGTGTATATGTAATTATGTCCCAGTAAATATGTGTCAATTATTTTAAAATGAATCTCATTATTCAACGAACCCAAAAACACAACATGAACTTTATTAAAACAACCCTACAAGACAAGACAAGACAATGGACCTTATGTACCGTTTGGGTTCGAGAGTATAGAAAAACAGCTGTGGAGGAATAAACAAAACGATCTGCCTATAAGCGACTCAGAAATAAAAGTAGTTCTGAGTCAGCTGTTTAAGACTGACCAATGGCTGCCTCCGGCAGGTCACGTGTCGGAGGATGTGACGTCACATGCATAAGATCCATTTGGTGCGGGACAATCTGCACGGCGTAGCCGTGACCTTCCCCTTTGCGGCAAAAAACTTGGATGCAGAACGAGAGATGAGTTGGACAGGAGTCTGAGAGACAACTGAACTCATCGCCTTCAGAGGCGATACTGAGCGAATCTGGAAGGTGGGCGTATAAAAGGTTCAGCCAGGCGACCAATGGGAAAGCAGGAAGAGGCAGCGGGAGTGACTTGGTTTGTCTTGGGAGATGGAGCTGTGGTGATCTTGCGATTTTTGACTTGAAATTTGATTATGAAAATCTTGCTTTGTAGTTGAATTAATAGATTTGTAGTATTCTATGATGTCTGGAAATCTTGGAGTATTTTCTTGATCTCTTGCAGCGTGTTAAGTAGTTCTTGAGCTTCGCTTAAACTTGGTAGGTTGAAAGGATTTTGGGTTATTTCTGTAGGCTGGGTACGGATTCTGGCTTGTTGTGGGATATTTCTCTCTGTGATGTTTGCGTAAGAGAAGTTGTCTGGTGTTGAACTTGGGGAAAGCGGGGCATCCTTTCCATGCAGCGGTGTGTCCTGAGTTGTTGCAGTTAAAACAGGTGGGGTTTGGCAGTTTTTCTTTTATGTCGCAGTCTCTTGTGGCATGATTTTTACCGCATTTTATGCATCTAGGGTTGTGATGACAATCCTTTGCTGTATGGTGGAAGTCTGCACATTTGTAGCAAATTGTAGCAGTGTTTCTTCTGCGTGGGGATTCTACAATGATTTTGAAATTGCAGAGGTGGGTGAGGTTGAAGATTTTTTGGGCTTGTGGAGATCTCTTTAAGTCGACTTGGAAAACTGGATACAGGGATTGCTCTTTAAAATTCTTGAATTGAATGATTCTTGAGATTTCGAAGTTAAGATCTTCAAGTTCTTGTTTGATGTAATCCAGGGGGGGGGGCGTGAATACCTTTAAGGATGGCTTTTATTGGCCTTTCTGCAATGGGTTCTTAAACAATAAATTCTTGATTTTTGTCCTGAAGTAGTTTGATGATATTGTTTCTATCTTCGGTGGAGTTGGCTGATATTTTGATGCTTCCTCTGAAAAGGGTGTTGTTGGTTCCAGGGAATTTCTTCGTAATCTCTTGGAGTAGGACATTGTAGTTTTCTGCGATTTTCAGGATAATTGCAGGGATTTCGGGTTCATCAGGGATGAGATTTTGGAATCTGTTGTTGGTCTGGAAAGAGATATGAGCATTGCTGGGAGGCTTTGGCTTTACTGCTTTGTAATGTGGGACAACTGTAAAAGGCTTCTCTTGAGTTTGATTTGTTTCTATTCTGTCTTCATAAAATCTGTGGTGGGTGCAGATTATTTCCTTACATGGACCTATTCTGAGGAGTTCAACTTTCATTTCATTTTCTCTGACATCTATCATGAGTTGGGTGCAGATTGTATGCTGTGGGTTGATTTCATGGTAGCTATTAATAAGGTCTTGCTGCTTGGAGATAAGATTTTCAAGTGCAGGTGTTTCTTCAACGGTAATCCTTTCCAATTCTGAGGCAATTATATGCTTCTGTTTCTGCTAGTTTGGATTTATAAAGATTTGAGTCAATGCCCATTTGGGAATCGGAATTTTCATTTTCTTGATGAAGTATTTTTGTTTTCTTATTTTGTTGGGTTTTTTCCAGGTTATTAATGCTTGAGGAAGTTGTTGGCCATGGTATATTAGGAGGTTTTTCTAGAGCTCTTAAAAGCTTTTGCTGTGCATTTACCATTTGTTTCGGAGTGTTTGGCATAGTAATGCCGTTGTGTGGGTTGCTTAGGAGGCTCTGGCTTGCAAGAAGAGGGTCGTCTATGGAGAATTCTTCTGAAGTATTTTCCAGTTGCAGGTCAGTTTTAAGGAAGTAATTTTTCTTCAGGGCCTCATTTCTTATCCTTTTGCTGTGGGTATTGTCTTTCTTTAGAACCATTGTTCGTAAAAGTCTTCGACGTGAAGTCTCATAAAGATCGGGAGCAGAAATCTGGACGTCTGTCTCAAACGATCACAGAGCTGACCCTGTTGTGTAATATAGGTTATATAATAGTTAGATAATACTAGAAGATTTGTGCTCGTCTAAGACGCCAAGACGATAAGCTTGCCAACAATATCTCAGATTTGATTGTCACAGATTTACCAACGAAAGTTGTTGAAGAAAATCTTATATAGATTGCTAGAATGTTTAAGAAATAAAAAAGGCACGGCAAACAGAACTGATGAATCAACTGACAGTGCTAGGTTTCAACTTGACTTTCACAAAATTAAAGAGATTGATTTACAATATCCTGACTTTGTTGCTGATGAATACGGTATTCTGAAAAAAATGCAAGGCGTTTATGCCTTTCTTCTTGAGATTCTCCTTCTATTCTTCTAAGATAGTATTCATTATCTGCAGCACGCATCATATTTAACGTCTCGCCCTCCATCGTGCAAATCTCTCTTGCTAACCTTCGCTTCCTTGCAATGGGATCTCCTCTATCCATTTTGTTCACCAACAATACTTGAAAGTTTCTTCTATCAAAGATAAAGAAAAATCACTTCCCCCTTCGAAAACCGCTGCGAATTCTAAGAAATCCTTGTTCCCCCGCTCCGACTTCTAAGAAAAGAAGTCTTCCCTTCTGGGCGAGTCACTTTGGGTGCGTAGCCCCGCCCACTTTCCTTGTCGTTAGCGACTTCGGACGATGATTATATTATAGATTATATAATCCTGTATATAATATTATATAACTTTTAAACGAGGGGTGGTCTTGGGTTCTAGGGACCATGATTGGAGAAGATATGCGAAATTTCCCCCAAAGTCTTACCGTGAGAACCATTGCAATAGCTTGTATTCCTAAAAGGAATCTACCTAAAAATTGGGGCACTAAGAAGGGCTTTCCGTTTATTAAGAGAGCAAGTTCAAAACCATTGCAATAGCTCGTATTCCTAAAAGGAATCTATCTAAAAATTGGGGCACTAAGAAGGGCTTTCCGTTTATTAAGCGAGAAAGTTCAAACCCATTGCAATAGCTTAGATTCCTTTTAGGAATATATCTAAAAATTGGGGCACTAAGAAGGGCTTTCCGTTTATTAAGAGAGAAAGATCAAAACCATTACAATAGCTTGTATTCCTAAAAGGAATCTATCTGAAAATTGTGGCACAAAGAAGGACTTTTCGTTTATTAAGAGAGAAATTTCACACAAAACTGCTTTCAACTTACACTTGATAAATTCCTACAGTCAAATTGAGCCAAGGCTTTTCGATAATCCGATTTTAGCTTTTTCATTACCCGCAGAAAATACCCTAGAATTTATAGGAAAAATCGAGGGACTTCGATATGGCTGTGATTACATTAATCCTCTGAATGTGCAATTTTTTTTAAATCACTATTTAGATGCAATGTTTGTAAACATGCTCAAATACGTTATTTATATGCAAAGCTTTATTAATCTAATATGATCCAATGCTATAAATGTACTAAGCAAACACATTAGCCTGTAAAAATGGCAGGATGCAGCAGAAGATAGGCTTGCTTCCAACCCGAGGAAATCGCGGGATACACAGTCAGAGGGTTAAATTTGCAGTAGGATTATACTAACGTAGTGCATGTGATTGTAGTTAACATGGGAAGACGATTGCAATGGCTAAAGTTAATGAATAAGTTAAAAATAATTTCCATTTTTGTTTGAAGTTGAATAGATAAGATCCTTATAGAAATGTAATTTGAGAAATGTGCAATGAAAACCAGTTATACTAGTAGTCTACTGAAAAACTATTGAAGCGGTTAAAATTGATTTGCCTGATACGATAATGTGTCAAATATCTAATTTTAACCAACTGGAAAGCTCGAGAAAGCAGCTTTCCAAAACAATAACAAATAAATTCACTGATGATCTATCATCTCCTTTATTTTCATTCTCCTGTTTACATGCAATTATTCTTCCTTATTTTATTGAATAATAGCCGCCTTCGGCGACCAGCTTGATCGCCGGAAATAAAATTTAAATTGAATCTCTTACGCATTTTACATTCATGGTTCCCTTAACAAAGTAGTTTTAAACTTCAAATTGCTATAGACATTTAATTAGCGTTCTTTTCGTAGCCTTGCACTTGTTCTGTTCCTTGTCTACATCAACGTAAAATAAGTATTTTATTTCAACATCAAATTGGCGCGGCATATTTTACGTCCAGCAGCATGCTAAATGGCTTAAAAGACTCTAAAAGAAACATAGCAAAGATAATCTGTCAGTTTACTGGATTATTTCATTATATACTTACTATCTCGAGGACTTCCTTTGCAGATTTCACAGAAAAATTGATCAAATAAAAGAAGAAATTAAAATCCAGTAAGATATTTTCTAAGCTCTCAACAATGGAAGAGAAACATGCAACTGAATATTTGTTTAAACAATGAAAACGATTTGAAATGCGTTGCAACAATGAAAATTATTGTTGTAAATTATGCCAAAAAATATATTTAAAAATGTATTAAAATTAGAGAAAAATCGTACGACAACTTTATTGATATCATTGAAAAGATATTTTTTTTTAAATTTTCAGATGGTGTATAAATAATTTTTGTGCTGTAATATTTTCGGAAGTTATTAAAGAAAAACGCCAAAATTTAGCTTAATTTTTAATTAATTAAAATTTCAAAAAACCCTTCAAAGTATGTTTGTGCCAAATCTCGTAGCTCTAAGTCTAGCAGTCTGCCCTGTAGAGGAGAAACACACAGACACACGGACACATACACATCTTCTTTATTATTAGTAGATATTAATATGTTACTGCTGCATAGTGCATAAGTTAATGGGAATATACGATTACGCCTCTCTCCTTGTACTGCAGATCGTACCAATATGTGTATCGATACTGTCGAGGAGCCTCTAAGGTAGCTCGTCCAACTGGGTAAAAATCAGTCCCTAAGCTATAGAAAGTCTATTTTCTATTCTAAGATACTGCTACGATATCATACAGCATTAGGAAATAACAATCGTACAATACTTTTGTGCTAATAAGTAGAAACTTACACATTATTAATCTAGAAATACGTTTAATAGGTTTATTCATTACATAAAAGTCTACAAGCATTTTGAAAATTTCGTGTATCGAAATAAACAAGAATTTCCTTCCGTCATTTCAACTCGTAATAAAAAATTAATCTATCCTTATTTCTTTTGTCAGTGAATAATTACCTGTAGCCAAATCATTTTTTTTGTAATTCCTGCAAGGCAATAATGGAAGAAATAAACGAGGCATAAAGAAAACAAAAATAGTGTTTTTACGGGTGTGTTCTGGTACCTCCGGTTGGGTTGGAAGACGTCACTTTTTCCGCACGTTAACAACGGGAAAAGTGACGTCTCCCAACCTAACGGGGGTACCAGAATAGACCCCTTAATCCTGGCTTAACCAGTGGTGTAAAAATAACAGCAAAATAAGCAGTGCCAGAATGCTCTAAAAGCACTACCGGAACTCTCTAACTTGGGTGACAAAAAATCGCTTTCTTTAAAGGACGTTTCCACAATTTTTTGATATTTATTTCTTGCAAAAAAAGCAGAGCCGGAATGGCGTTCTGGTGTGTCACGGCTCCACTACACCCCTGGGTTTAAGTTTCAGTTTGTGAAAGGGACTCTGATCTCCCCCCTCCCTACACACACCACGCGTCGCCCTGAAACGACGTTAATCCATAAAATTTCTGATAAAAACAGCCCTATAATAATTTGATTTGATTCAAGACACACTTTTACGGGTCTATTCTGGTATCCCCGGTTGGGTTGGGAGACGTCACGTTTT
>BGPR01002353.1:0-22577 GCA_013235015.1 Araneus ventricosus | reverse complement strand
CGTCACTTTTCTCGGCCGTTAACAACGGAAAAAGTGACGTCTCCCAACCCAACCGGGGGTACCAGAATAGACCCCTTAATCCTGGCTTAACCAGTGGTGTAGTCGCAAAATAAGCAGTGCCAGAATGCTCTAAAAGCACTACCGGAACTCTCTAACTTGGGTGACAAAAAATCGCGCTCTTTAAAGGACGTTTCCACAATTTTTTGATATTTATTTCTTGCAAAAAAAAGCAGTGCCGGAATGGCGTTCTGGTGTGTCACAGCTCCACTACACCCCGGGTTTAAGTTTCAGTTTGTGAAAGGGCCTCTGATCCCCCCCCCCCACACACACACACCACGCGCGCCCTGAAACGACGTTAATTTAAATCCATAAAATTTCTGATGAAAACAGCCCTCTAATAATTTGATTTGATTCAAGACACACTTTTACGGGTCTATTCTGGTACCCCCGGTTGGGTTGGGAGACGTCACTTTTTCCGCACGTTAACAACGGGAAAAGTTAAGTCTCCCAACTCAACCGGGGGTACCAGAATAGACCCCCTAAGCTACAAGAGAACTATTTTAAGACGGAACTCAAATGACTAAGGCAAAACATCTGAGCTTGCATCCCACATCCACATCTACATCCGACCCACGTATATGGCGTATGTATGATGGAATCTTGTCTCGAATCTTCGTTTTTTCGATAATAAAGCCGATGATTTGTTACTGTTATATCACCAGGCAACCGAGATTCCGGTCTTCAGCTGATTGATAGTTCCTGAAAGAAGAACTTAAAGACATTGCAGCACACTTGCCCATTTACTATTTCAGATCAAAACGTAGTATGTAATGCTTAACAAAATACATCACTTGATACTGCCAAATGAAAATGAAAACAAAAAAATAATAATATTGTTTGATTAAAGGTCAATTTTTATTTGCCCTTTTGTAAGAAATGGTGTCAAAAAAGTTAGGGAATTAAGTGCGGGAATTTATAATTTTGCAATTCTTGCGTTTATAATAAATTTGTTAGTATTTTGAAATAATTTGAGCTGAAAGGGTAGCAATAATTAATTTGAGTTGAAAAAACCGCTAATTTTTTCTTCTGTAAACATTCAATCAGAAATCTGGCTGCACTGCCTTTCGCGGCAACTGTAACCGTTCCTTTTTCAGCGAGACCGCAGGTAAAACTCGATCGTGACATTTGTTGTGGTGCTTTCATGAAAAAAAAAATTTAATTCAACATGAGTGCTGTTGATAATTTAATTCAGAAACTTGCCTCTGCAACTGTTGAGGAAGACAGCAAAGATAAAGAAGTAAGTTTCGTCGGAAAAGCTTTAACATTAGACACGGAGGAAGATGCTGCCGAAATCGTCAAAGCAATCGAAGATTGCCCAGGCTTGACAACATTGCAACTGGAAGGAAATACAGTTGGTATTCCTGCTGCAAAAGCTATCGGCAAAGCTTTAGAAAGCCAACCTGATTTTAAAAGAGCGCTATGGAAAGACATGTTTACGAGGAGAGATAAGACTGAAATTCCTCAAGCCTTAAGCCATTTGAGTAAAGGTATAATGACAGCAAATGCCAAGTTAGTGGTGTTGGATCTGAGTGATAACGCTTTTGGTCCAAGAGGATTGGTTGGTCTCCAAGAACTGTTAGAATCTCCTTGTTGTTATACTTTGGAAGAACTCCATTTCAATAACAATGGTTTGGGTATTCAAGGTGCAAAATTACTGTCGGAATCTATATGTAAATGTATTGAGAATAGCCGGAGAGCAGGTACACCAATGAAGCTGAAGATCTTCGTGTGTGGTCGTAATCGATTGGAGAATGATGGAGCTATTTCCGTCGCAAAGTTCTTGAAAGAATTGGGAACTCTGGAATCGGTCGCAATGCCCCAGAATGGGATTTATTCTCCTGGTATAAAAGCCTTATCAGATGCGTTCTATGCAAATTCTGGGCTAAAAGTAATCAATCTTGAAGACAACAGCTTAACAGAGAAAGGCGCACAGTATATAGCCGAATGTATACCATCTCTTCTACATCTTCAGATGTTGAATCTTGGTGACTGTCTTGTGCGAACAGGTGGTGCCATCGCCTTAGCAAATGCTCTCGAAGACGGCTGTCCCGAAATAAGGAATATCAATCTGGGCTTCAACGAAATTGACATCACAGGAGGTCTAGCAATTGCTGACGCAGTTGAGCACAAGGAAAATTTAGAGACTCTAATATTGAATGGAAATAATTTTGGTGAAGGCGGATGCGAAGAAATCAAGGACAGAATGAAAGAGTTGGGCAAACTGAAGTATTTGGGGTCTTTGAGTGAAGACGAAGGTAAGACATTCTTCCGTTTAATCTACAAAGTTAATGGTTTGACTTCCGAACATGGCGTTATTACAAAATGTTCCCCAAAGTTGAATTTTTTAAATGATAATTCGTGAAAATCGATATTGGATTGAAGACCATTATGATGACCCATCAAAAAATAAGTCATCAAAGTGGTAATGGCTCTGTACCATATTTTTGGGCCGTGCCGTTTAATTTAATATTCCTACTTCAATAAGAACTATTATTTGTTGCAGCTTTTTAAATGCAATTATATTTAACTTGTGGCCGCAGTGTGAATCTGGCTAGGCTTAAGAAAATGGGGCAGTCACAAAATGGGATTTTTTTTTTGGTGATTTTTGGCTAATGTGGCGATCCTGAGCCTTTTTTAAATTTTTTTTTTTTTTTTGAGTTTTTTAATGATTGGTGATGAGATAGCACTATGTTCTTTAGTCTTACCTTGAATTTCGTTTATTTAAAGCACAATATTATTTGAACATGCCTTATCTTATGGTAGATTCTATTGATCATCTGCATATGTAGTGGCCATTTTATCAAACTAAGCAAGTATGGTCTTTTTTTCAAGCAAGGCATTGTTATTCAAAAATGTGTTCTCTGATATTTTCTTTAACATTAGTTTATTGATCTATTAGCATTTTTAAAATCATTATTAAATAATTTGGGAGCAAAACCAGTGGCGAATCCAGAATTCGTGTCTGCGAAGGCCAAGGTCATAAAAATTTTGTATTGTCATGACGAATGTCAAACCTCATGACTTTATGTAAACCAGAACACTTTAACTTTACAAACTTTACTCACCTGACAATAAGAATCATAAAAAACAGTACAATAGGCTTCGTATGCTCCTTGAAAACGATTTTCATTGTCTTTGACTGTCATTGGTTGACTTTGTCCTCTATAATTTGGTATTCATTTTGTATAGGTTAATGCAGCGAGAGAGAAATCTGCTTGTAATAGAGAACGAAAAGTTAAAAGTGTTGGCAGTTTTGTTTTTATTCTATTGTTTATTAATATAATTTTGAATTACTGAACTAATACAGGGTTCGTACGCTCCTTGAAAACTCCTTAACAACTCCTTGAAAATGATTTTCATTTTCAAGCACTATGGAAACTCCTTGAATTTGGGTTTTACTCCTTGTAAACTCCTTGATTTTCAATTTTTAACATTTGTTTTATTAAACATGTACTACGTTTCACTGATAAAAAGGATTGTAAATCTTGGCCTTATCAATTACCCAGTATTTTGCGTTGCCTTTCCCAAGATTTGATGTTCAGCTCGTAGCAGTATCCAAAATTTAATAATTGGTTTTAAGTGCCACTCAGCAATAACCAAAACAATAGAATGGTGCAAATTGAGAATGTTACTTCTCTTGAATTATTTCGAAAAATTAACTGTATTTACATTGTAATATATGACTTGTTGCAAAGGACAATATGTGATGGTGGAGTTGAAGGAAAATAGATACTATTAATAAATTTTAGTTAAATTAGTTTTAATAATCAAAAAATTTTGTTAATTTTTTATAAGCAATGATGCCAAAAAAAACCAATTTCTAATATCTAAATCCGTGTCTCTCTTTGCACCTCTGTATTTTGAATACTGGATCACCGTGCACTACATAAGGTGCACAGTGAGACATGACAATTATTTAAGAACTTAAATTCTAAAAAAAAAAATTAATGGAAATAGTTTTTTATTGACATGATAAACCATTGCACGAAATGAACTTTTGGAGTAGTTGTATAATTTTATAAAAAAAAATGTATGTCTAAGCGTCACTACTCTACTTTCATAAGTAGATTTAACATGGCATTCTTGGATAAATTAGCTTAGTAGAAACTTATAAAAGAAATAAATATAACCCCATTTATTTGAGCTATTAGAAATGTTTTAAATACTCTTAATATAATTTTTGTGTACTTTAAAAAGGGAACCCTTTTTCATGTGTAAATATTGCCTCCTTGAAAATTTTGAAAATACTTCTTGATTTTTAATTTTAAAAATCAGTGAAAACCCTGTACAATATTTTCAACCGAGTCAACGCTACAAGTACAAGTGGAATGACTAGAAAAGAAGGAAAATTTTCAAGCCTGTCAAGCCAGAAATCAATGTTGTCACGTTTTTATTATTTTTGGGGGGGTTAGCCTGGAGTTTGGTGCGTACTCACTTTGTTTCCCTTAATTTCGCCAATTGTTTGTTGCCAAGAGAGAGAGTGCCAGAACATTTGTTTTGGATGCGAGTTGAAAATTTTTCTGCGTCGTTTGTGCATGCTCCGACGGTGATTTGTTTACCTGCCTACGGCGCATGCCCTTAATTTCGCCTCATTTCCATTGGTTCACTGTCTGCTCACTTCGATTTGATTGGTCGGCGTATGAATTTGAATAATACTTCGTTTGGTATTTTTGATCATTTACCAAACGATTTTTTTCAATAGCCGTTTGTTTCTCTTCTAAAGGTTTTCATTCTTCGAGTTTGCTGATTCCCTTTTTCTGTGTTGCTGATTATGGCTTCCAAATATCGAACAAGGAATGTTTTTTCTGGAAACAATGGTTCTCTTGCTATGTTTCGTTGTCTTCAGACATCGTGTTTTTCTTGCGTTCGTGCTTTCTCTGTGTGTTTCGTTTCTCAATCAAAAAGCGAAGCTATGAGGGGCCCGCTTTACTGAAAGCGAAGCCGCTGACTTTTTTTTTTTTTTAAGTTAAAAAATTTGCCCGGTATACACTTGCAATACCAAAGGCATTGCATGCTCAATCTCTCGTTTTAAGCATTGAATGCGCGGGAGACCTATAAAAACTCACTGCGCATCCTAAACGGGATAAACCTGGAGTTTACAGTACGTGTCATTGCTGGTATATGTTAAGTGCTCTTCAGAACACTACCAAGCAAGAAGCATAATCAGTTCCATACAATCTTAGTTTATTTCTAGTTTATTTCATGATGCGAGAAGACACATCAGCAACACAAGTACATCAACGATACAACAGGAATGCTATATACAATACACAGTTAAAACCACAGTTAACACGATACACACAACTTCAGTTACAATTACAGTTATTATGACATCCCCCCTTTTAAGTTATTAATTATACAACATAGTCACTCAGATAAGATGGTGGTTTACGAACACGGTGACTTCTTCTTTGCACATTGCAATCTGATCTGTTAAAAGTTTGGGAATTTAAAGTTACTTCTGAATCAGATTGGGAAGTATTTATTATTTCATCATTAGGATCGGTTTCTATGTTAAAGGGTGTATTTGATTCTCTTATATGCTTTCTATTACGTCTTAGAATTTTACCAAACTGGTCTTTCACAAAATAGGACCTAGGATGTAACTTATGTTTAGAGACTATTACAGCAGGTTCCCATGTTTTGTTTTTAAAATTCAGTATCCTAACATTTTCTTTTTGCTTAAGCTCAGATAATGGGTGAGCAGTTTTGTCATAATAGAATTTTTGAATGTTTTGCCTCATAATTAATTTTTCTCTAATATTATTAAACAATTCAGCATTTAGTAATTTGTTGGATATTGGCAATTTTGTTTTTAACCTACGATTAAACATAATTTGAGCAGGAGATAGATTCAAACCTGATATTGGGGTATTTCTATATTCCATCAATCCTACAAAATAATCTTTCCTATCTTCCTTTGCCTTTCTCATAATACCTTTTGCAATACCAACAGCTCTTTCTACCATCCCATTACTTGGAGAATAGTGAGGACTAATAAAAGCATAATTAAAATCCCAATCATTTGCAAATTTCTTATAAATGTAGCTATTAAATGGTATATTATCAGAAATTACAGTATTAGGTACACCAAATCTAGAAAAAATTGATTTAAGTTTAGTTATTACCTCGTCTGCACATTTATTTGCAAGTTCAATAATTTCCATCCATTTTGAATAATAATCCATTACAATTAGATAACTAACATTACCAAAGTCCATTATATCAACTCCTATCTTTTCGAAAGGTCTAAAAGGAACTGTGTGAGGTTTTAATGGCTCTTTACTATTAGCTTTTTTAAATTTCTCACATATCCCACACTGTGAAACTTCATTTTCTATATCAGAGTTCATCCCTGGCCAATACATTATTTCTCTAGCCCTTCTCTTACATTTTTCTATCCCAAAATGAGCTTCATGTATTAGTTGTAGCATATCTCTTCTCAAACTATAAGGAACAATTAATTTTTCATTCATAAATAACAGCCCTTCATTAATGTAAAGATCATTTTTAACTTTATAATACAATTTTACACTATTATCTACTTTTTTACAAGATTGAGGCCATCCCTCTTGAATATATTTTACAACTATTTGCAATTCCGGATCTAATTCAGTTTCCCTTTTAAATTGCATTATTCTCTTTTCACTCATGGGTAAATGTTTTGAAATAGCATGCACAATATTTAACATTTCAGGATCATCATTTACAGTTTCATTAACAGGAAATGCACGCGATAGAGTATCAGCGAGAAACATTTGAGTACCTGGTACATAATTAATTTCAAAATCATACTTCAATAATTTTAAAACCATTCTTTGCATTCTAGAAGATATTTTATGCATAGGTTTCTTAACAATTGCCATTAGGGGTCTATGGTCACTTTGTACAATCACTTTACGCCCATATACAAAATTATGATATTTCTCAAATGAAAAAACTATTGCCAATAATTCTTTCTCAATCTGTGCATAATTTTTTTCACTTTTTGTTAAACTACGTGAAACAAATGACACAGGTTGTCCTTTTTGGATTAGACATGATCCCAGCCCATCTTTTGAACTATCACATTGTATCACTATTTCATCATTAGCACTAAAAACTTTTAAAATTGGAGTTTTAGTTAACAATTCTTTAATGTTTTCAAATGACATTTCTTGTTCCTTTCCCCAATTAAACTCTACATTTCATGAATGATTTCTCTTAATGGAGCAGTAACTTTAGATACATTGGGTATGAATTTTGAAAGAAAATTTATCATGCCTAACAATCTCCTAACTTCAGTTTTTGATTTTGGTGTTGGCATCTCAACAATTGCTTTTATATGATCTGGGTCAGGTTTTATTCCTGATTTAGATATAATTTGACCAACATACTTAACTTCCGATACCCTGTATTGTAGTTTATCTGGATTAAACTTTATATTTACAGATCTAGCTCTTTCGAGAACCTTCGACATGATTGCATCATGCGAGGCTTCGTCATTTCCTGCAACAATAATGTCATCAAAATAAATCTCTACACCCTCAATATCCCCAAAAAGCTTTTGATTTCTTTTCTGAAAAATTTCAGGTGCAGATGCAATACCAAATGGCATTTTATTGAATTTGTACCTTCCAAATGGTGTATTAAATGTGCAAATTTCAGAGCTAACTTCATCTAGTGGAACATGCCAAAAACCATCTTTTAAATCTACAACAGAAAATATTTTTTTACCTTCTAATCTGCTAATAATATCATCTGCAGAAGGAATTTGATAATGTTCTCTCTTAATTACTTTATTTAGGTCCCTAGGGTCTAAACATAATCTCAGATTTCCATTCGGTTTTTCTACAATAACCAAACTTTGTACCCAATCAGTAGGTTTATTTACTTTTGACACAATTTTTTCTTTTTCTAATTTATCCAAAGTTTCTTTTAATTTAGGCTGTAAAGCCTGAGGAACTCGCCTTGGTGGGTGAATTACAGGTATTGCATTATCCTTCAAAGTAATGTGATATGGTTCATCTGGAAATTCACCTGTCCCTGTAAATACATCTTTATATTGCTTAATTAGCTCATTTTTACTTATTTTACTACATTCTATAGCATCAATTCTTTCTATTAATTTTAGCTCCAAACAACCTTTTAACCCTAATATTGGTTTGGATTTAACATTTACAACATAGAACTGCAAAGGAATATTTTTGAGTTTACTAGTAGAGCAATTAATTATGATAGTACCTTCTGGCTTCAATTTAAAATTACCATATGCAGTTAAAGATAGATTAGTTTCACTGAGCTTTGGTTTAACCTTAACAATATTCAAAACATACAATGGTAAAATATTTACTTCAGCACCAGTATCAAGTTTAAAATCAACTTCAAAATACTTATCATTTACATTTAATGTAACACTTTTATACCATGTTTCACTTACTATTTCAACATTCTTATTCATAGAGTCACTATTTAGTTCATTTTCCTGTACTTTTTCGGTAACAGAATCGATGTAAATTTCCAGTTCATTCTCTGGAACTTTCATTTCATGAATGTTCTTTGAGTTCTGGAAACATTTAACAGCAAAATGGTTTTTCTTATTACATTTAGTACACACCTTTCCATATGCTGGACACTCGCGAGGCTTGTGCTTCCGCCCACACTTTTTGCACTCGTAATCTTGTGACGACTGTTTCGGTTGATTCTGCCTTCTATTTCTCTTGACACTGTTTACTGTCGCTGCTGTTTCTTCTTTCATGCTGCGGAGCTGCTCTCGACTCGTTTCAGCTGCACGGACTATTTCAATAGCCTTTTCAAGTCCCAGACCCGATTCACGAAGAAGACGTTCTTTTAATCCACTGTCCCTAATTCCTAGGACGATGCAGTCGCGAATCAGTCCATTTTCTTGCTCCTCAAATTCGCATGTTGACGCTAACGTTTTCAGCTGCGTTATGTAGCATTCAATAGCCTGGCCCTCTTGCTGGACGCACGAAAAGAATTTATACCGTTCATAAACGACATTCTGCCGTGGTGAACAGTATTCTTCAAATTTCTTTAGAACCTCAGAATAATTTTTTTGACTTTCAGGAGGCTCAAATTTGAATGTGTTGAATATTTCTAGTCCTTCGCTTCCAAGTAGATTGAGAAGGATTGCGATTTTTATTTTATCAGCACGTTCGTCTTTTTCCGTGGCGAGCAGATAATTTTCTAGTTCCTGTCTCCATTTTCTCCACTTTTCTTTCACATTTCCAATGGAGAACTTCAAAGGAGCAGGTGGTCTGAACGTATCCATCATGCACGTGATTTAAGAACGTGGAGTATGTTCAACAGAAATCCAATTTCATCGTAAATCTTCCTGACACCATGTCATTGCTGGTATATGTTAAGTGCTCTTCAGAACACTACCAAGCAAGAAGCATAATCAGTTCCATACAATCTTAGTTTATTTCTAGTTTATTTCATGATACGAGAAGACACATCAGCAACACAAGTACATCAACGATACAACAGGAATGCTATATACAATACACAGTTAAAACAACAGTTAACACGATACACACAACTTCAGTTACAATTACAGTTATTATGACAGTACGCACCAGTTTCTCGCCAATTTTTCTTGCCATAATTTCGTGTGCCTTCACCAAATACTGTTTTGGAAGTGCAGTGCGCTTTTTATTGCTCTCTTGTGCATGCATCACTTGAAAATGAGAGGTTCAGCACGCAATGCCTGCGGCATTTCAAGTGTATACCGGGCAAATTTTTTTAACTTAAAAAAACATCAGTGGCTTCGCTTTTTCATTGAGAAACGAAACACACAGAATAACATACATGGTACTGAACCAATATTCCATCCGAAGAATTACATACGAAGTTTTATTCAAATTTATCAACCAATTACATCGAAGAGTTGAACAAAACAGTCCAATCGAAGCATGGCACAATATAGCCTGATAAGCAAAACACCGATAAAAAGATAAATTTGTGCGCATGCATGCTTGTCAATCGTTAAAAACATCTAGATGCATCCAAAACAAATGTTCTCTCATTGCCGTTCTTGGCGGCAAAGATTTGACGATCCTAAGAATGAAGTAAGTGTGTAATGTAAACTGCAGGTTAATCTGTAAACAGTGTTTGGCGATGGCAAATAAAATTTCTTCAAAGGAAATTGGTGAGAAAATAGTATGCACCCTGAACTCCTGGTTTATCATTTTTTTAAAAAGCGAAATTAAGAACAAACAGTTGTAGTGATTTTGAATATAATCGGGAATTCTGGTTTAGCTCTGGGGGGGAGGGCTGCAGCCCGATAGCCCCCTTCCCCTGGATTCTCCACTGATCAAAACCCATCTAAATTAGTATTTTCAGCCAAGCTCCTGTTGGTTTCTGTTACTTACTTATAATGTATTGTAGGGTGTTTTACTATTTGCTAACTAATTATTAATTTTTTTTTAGAAAGATTCATATGAATGCTCCTCCTAGAATGAACCTAGTAACTTTAGTAGTTTATTGCATTTAAGGAATCGTCATTTTTGAATTGTACAAATTGAAATAGAATAAACTGTGCTTACAATGCTGGTGGCTTCCGGAATTTGCACCAGGTGGATTTTTTTAGGTTTAAAACATCCTCTAGCTGCTGGAATAGGGACTTGATAGCTTCTTTACAATAGGACAAATTCAACAACAGAAAACACCAGCATCTGTCCAGCTAAAAGGTCACTAGTAGTCCACTTAAGAATGTTTGTTGGGTCGCCATACCATTGTATTGGTGTGTTATTGCTTTGAAAACACTTAATCACCAAACAATGGTCAGCGATGATTGTGTTCTGGATTTTCTGTTTTAGAACAAATATATCATTAAGATATAAAAATGTAAACTTTTTGACTGTATCAAGTTCAATGGAGTAGTCAAACTTCTTGCCAGAGTAAATTAGTGTCTGGATTGATAGAAATTATGTCAAATTTTACACCACACTAGTTTTTAGTATTTTTGAATTGGAATCACTCCTGAATAGTCTAAATTTAAATTGCATTCTGCCCATAGCATGTAGGTAGCCTAGCCTAATGGTACCACCAATTTGTAGTTATGTATAATTGTAGCACTTACACAGGGGTGTAATCACAAAATAAGCAGTGCCCAGAATGCTCTAACCTATGAAGACCCTCCCTGTTTTAAGAACATTTTTACAATTTTTTCTTATTTCTCTTAACGAAGAAAATGCAGTGCCTTAACAACATTCCACTACACCTCTGTATTTATACCATAGTAGGATTTGACATTGTTCTGGTGGGAATCAAACTAACACTACTTAGTATTTTCTGCTGCAACGTAAGAGCTGTTAAAAATGAATATTCAGGCTTTATTTGTTTACTGTAACTCTTAGATGAGATATACGGTGATCCTTCATTGGTAGGTTGAAAGATCGGAACTGCAGGCTTATTTGTATACCTCCTCATAAGCTATTATTTTACCTTCCACATGAAAAAGCTAGTAGAAAAAAAAATGTCAATTCTGAACAGAAACCTTCTCTGTTTTACAGTTTGCAAAGTATGACTCTGTAATTATTATTCAACATATGTTCCATATTAAGATCGATTATGATCCCTCAAATGATAACTTTCTTAAATAGTATCGATAGTTTGAAAATAGTGGATGTCTTTGTAAAGTGAAGGATACTAAATAGCTGAGAATGTCTGAAGAAAATGTTGAACACTTGTGGGAATCCTTCATGCATAGCTCTAAAAAATGTAGTTTATAAAGGGTTGTGTGTATGTGCCTCCTCTGCAGCTGACCTACCCTGTTTGAGAACAAGTATTGGAGCAGCTGTTGCATCAGTTATTTTAAATATGTTAATCTATGTTTAGGAAGAACTCGCCTATGGCCTTAATGTGGAGTAAGTCAAACTTAACAAATAATACACAGCTTTAAAACTCCAGTGTTCATTTTTGAAACACCTAATAGTTTGAGCTGCGGTAGATTATTTGTAGTAGATACTTGCTGCTGTCATTTGGTGAGTTTTTATTAACTTATTTGGGAGGATACTATAAATATATGGGTCATTCCAGCTTAAATGGCACAAATCCTGTCTGAGGAATATCATGTTTTTGCAAGAAAAAGGAAAATCTTTGTTGCTGTTTTGAGAAAGAAAAAAAAGAGTGCTTGCCACATTAAAGAGATTATATTTTTTAAATTCTTGATTTAATAAAATCTTGGACGTCTATTCCTCTGCTTCAGCAGGAGAGTCTACTGAAGTCTTTGATGATGAAGAACATAAAGGGAGTAAAGAAGTGAATAAAGAATGTGTAAAAGCAGGTGCATACAATGCTCGTTAAATTTCAGTGTGATGTAGTAAGAAATTTAACTTAAAAGGATGTTGTTATTGCTCAAAATGATATTGAAGAAGATGGTGAAGTAAAAGAAATGAGTTTAATAACAATAAATGAAGCAAACAAATTAAAACTGTTGATGAGGATATTTCCTCTGTTTATTTTGACGAAATTTTAATATTTTACCTGAACCAAAGTTTAAATTGATAGGTGGACATTTATACTATGAGCTCCCTTATGCTATTGATGTTTTCCAAAACGCTTAACATATTTATGACAAAAATTGAATTTAATAAAAAGGTATATAAAAATGAAATGTTTTTCTTTTTTCCTTGCGTAAAATTACAGGTTAATCCTATCTACTACAACTATGTCCACTGTTACGATTTCAACATAAAAAATCAAAACATTTTAAATTAGAGTTTTAATCTCTTTAGAGCAATTTGTACATAGCATGATGTAAATTCTGATTTTATTTAACTCTATTTAATGTGATAAACTAATTTGTATATGTAGTTTTTAAAATTTTTGAATTTTGGTGTATGAAAAATAGCAATAAAAATGTAAGAAATGCCTTTATCAGGAAATTTCACTGCATTTATATGAAAAGTGTTCATTTGTTTGTATTACACAAAATGTTTTGAAAAATAAAAGTAGATTTTCATAATTTAATGAAATATTTAAATGTGTAACAGAGTGGACAAAATATCTTTTTACAAATAAAGAAAAACTATAAAAATCGGATATTAGTGCTAAGTTTAGCTAATTACTTTTTACAATACAGATAAATTCAATCCTTTAGCTATTATTTGACATTAATTTTAGTTGGCTTTGATTTTTTTTTTTTTTTTTTTTTTGAAACATCAAATGCACTATTTTCAATGGAATGACCCATTTCGCTGTACACATTGCATAACTTCTTTGGGCAAACGTCTACTTCGACACTAATCTCCTGTTGTCTCATTTTTTTCTATAGAAATATTTAATATGTACTGAATTTGTAAAAAAGCTATTGATTTTTCATAATACATTATTTCCTGCAATTAAAAATTAGACCCTTCTCTAGAGATAATTTCACAGAAATTTGAAATGATTCAGTTTGAGAGGGAATTCTGTATTAAACTTTTAAATTCAATTTATACATCATTCTGGCACTATTAGTTTTTTGCATTGTGGTCATATAGTGATTATAGTTAATTCGTCATAATTAACATATGGTTTAATTCAATGATGTCCAGGTGTTCTAGTTTTTTCTTACTACCTACATGTCTTTGAATATCAGATGGCTGGTGAAATGATTTACATATTGAATTGTTATATATGAATGCTGACTGAGATGAATGTTCTAATATATTAAAACTGTTTTTTAAAAAAAGATTTTATGCAAATTCAGTTTTTTACTATGGAAGCAAATCAAAAAACAATGAGAATGAATTAATTTTTTAGTATGTAGTTGAAATATGTTAAATAGATTTTGTTGCAATGATAAATTATTGTTCAATTTATAACAAAAAATGTTTTAATCATCTACGCATTTATTTGGCAACACTAAAATGATAAGTAACAATTACTCATCATTTGCCCATCTGGTTGGCACATTTACCGGGATAATGCATATCCTCGTATTTCTACCGTTGTTACATAATATTTGATCTAATAAAAGTGTTGAAAGTGTGCTGCACTCTTCATGTAGTTGGGATTTAGTGATTTGTGAGTGTGTTTCCTTGTTCAAAATCAGAATTGCAGATCGGAGATTTAACTCATCAATGGCTCTTTTGAAGAAGGCAGAGGCTCTTCTAAAGAAGATGGGTTCCAGCAGGTGTTCCAAACTTGGCAGACCTACCTTTGGCCAGTCTCGCCAATTGAGCCCCACCTCAGAATACAATCTACTCTCAGCTGAGTATTCTTAAGGCATTGATATACAAAAGATGACTGCTTAGTCAATGGCTGTTATGGGGATTTGTATAAAGAAATGGGTTCAGCTCTTCCTTCCTTCGAGGTCACTCACTCTAACGAACTAAGCAGGTGATTCGGGTATTCAGTCAATCGCGGCATCCCTGCCAAATTAAATTTGGCAAGATACTCGATCAGTTTCTGTTTCTGGGCTGATTGGAACCATAATCCCCTCGGATACTTGAAAACTCGATTAATAGAGAATAAATTTTAAATCATGGCTTCGTTCCCTTTGATAATGTTTTCCAAAATTGTTACCTTAAAATTAGGGATGTAACGAATATCCGGCAACTATTCAGTATTCGTCCCTTTTGTCAAATATTCGGTCTGCCGAATAATTTCCGGATAATACTTTTTTAAAAAATACTTTTCTATTTATTTAACAAAGAATATTGTGTGGTATTACATTTCAGTATATTTATTATCAAAAAAATCTATATTTAAATATTTTGCATGTCATTTATCATTGTAAAGCCTGAAATTATGATACAAGAACAATAAATTATCAGCATTTTTAAGAAAAACTATGTTTAGTTTGGTTTCTTATATATTACCGGATTCAGAAAATAAATGATTGGGCGATTGGAAAAAAGATAACATTCCAGTGGAATCATACCCTTTTTCCAATCGTATTTAAAATGTTCACTATAATTTAGTTTGCAAGAGCTGAAAGGTATTTTCTTGCTTAATTTGCAAATCTTGGTCATTTTCCCATCAATTAAGTAGACAACATTCTATCCCAGCTATTAGACATTTTTTTTTTTATCAAAATAACAATTTACTTCTAATAATTTTAATTTATTCACTTAATTTTCTTCTGTGTCCCTTCAAGCAAAAGACGATAACCGTCCGAATGTCACTGAAATTTCCACCCCTTTTCGTTAAGTGTGATCGATTTCACACCCGCCGTGCATGCTTTCTTCGTTAGAGCGGCTCGCTCGGATGTGTTCAGGAAAGAGGGGAGTTTTCTTACAATGGCAGCTATCATTGGGGTTTTTCAGGGGGGGGGGGGGGGAATTTCCCTTATCTTTGATGGAGGAGCTCAGACGTTCCCGTATTTTCAGGTCCCTTTATTTCAATTGCCTTAGGAATCAGAGGGTTAATCCATTGGTTACAAAAATACGTCTGGTCTTAAAGGGACATTATAACATTTTAGCAAGCTTCTTACTTGCATTATTTGAATTAGTTTTGATAAGATGATTTACAAATGTTACTGATTTCCACTGTTTCCTTTGCATCCAAAATGTATGCAATTTGTTCACGTCACTATTGAAGTGCTTAAGAGTGAAACTGTTTTTTCTGCTTATCTGAATCGTCTTATTCCAGTTAAATTCATGTAATTGGAGTTCTACTGTACTAATAAACTGTTCTTTTATGACCATTTCTAGGCTACAGAAATAAACTTTAAACCTTTATTAGTACTAGATCGTTCTGATTTGTATAACTGTGTATACAGTGGAGCTTGGCTGCTTTGAATGTTTTTAATTCAAATTTCATTAACCCTTTGCACTCCGAAAGATAATAAGATGCCTAATTATGCGCATGTGAGTATCAGGATTGATTTAACGCTTTAGCAAGCTGAAAAATATTGTTATTAATTTGTTCAATTCCTAAAAATTAATCTGTGTGGTTTTGCTATTATGTGGTTTTTATAATAAGTGCTATCCAACTAGAATGTGTGAAAGACACATCATTCAGAATGTCAAGTTTGACTCGACATAAGAGTGCAAAGGGTTGAAATTATTATTTTTTTTTAATTTAATTATTTTCCTTGCCTTGTGTTCTTGGAGATTTCAAGTGAATAATTTTTAAAAGCATTAAAAATTAACTAAAGGACTTTATTGATGTACAGTGAATTCATTCAAATACTGTTTATTTTTAAGTTTTAATGTTCAATTGTTCTGCAATTTCTTATTTTTGTTACATAAAAGAGGGAATAACCTCTTAAATCTCTGGAATAACTTTTAATTATAAATTTCATTAATATAAAATATAATTCTGGCCTAAATACATGAAAACTGATCAGAAAAATGTTTAAAAATATTCTAATTTTTTTTTCAGAACAATAGTCTTTTATAGGAGACATGTGGACTTATGCTGGATTTAATAATGAAGTTAAAATTATTTTACTTTTTAAAATTTTATTTTAAAATGTATAATTATTTCAGTTAACATGGGGGTGGGGGAGTAAAAGTGGTGTTTGTCTCCCACAAGCAACACCAATACTAAGGAAGATAAGAGATTATTTTTTGTTCCTGAATTTTTTTCAGGGGTGATTGTGTTCCAGAACTTTGGAATTTTTACTTACTCAAATATGAAATTTCTGGATTTTTTTCAGAATATTCACTATGTATTTCAAATTTTGTTTTAGAATAAATATATCGTTGAAATACTGTAAAAATGTGAAAATCTTTTAGATTATATCAAGTTCGACGGAGTTGTGAAACTTCTTGTCTGAGGAAATTGGTGGAAATCCATTTTTTTTTTTATTTTTTTTTTTAATGATCATGTGTATCACATTATCATTCTAAATTGTTCGAAATCATATCAGAATTTTACACCACGCTAGTTTTTGAGGATTCTCAAAATGGAGTCACAATCAGCCCTGTTTTTCTTTATCTTGTATTGATTGAAAAGTTTTAGTTTCTGTTCTAATAAGATATTCAATAAATAATTTTAGGTGAGAACGACGATGATGACGACGACGAGGATGATGATGACTATGAAGACATTGATGATGAAGAAGATGACGACGATTATGATTCACAAGACGAGTCCAGCAGGCCGGTGGGTAACAAAGCTCATCAAAGTCCATTGCCCAAAATCACTCATAAAAGTCCCATGGCTAAGGTTACCATTGCAGATTTTCTTTCAAATCCTACTGCTGAATCACTTGTAGCTCTTCACAAGGCCAAAGAAGATTTAATGTCGGTTCTTCCCAAAGATCCAACAATTACAGATTGCCTCGAATTGTTTTTAAAAATATCTTTAGTTGTCAAGCTTGATGATGATAGTGCCAAAACTGCAGCCTCCAAGTATGCAGATGACCTGCTATCAAAAGCTTATAGCCTTGATTCAGAAGATGCAACAAGTTTTAACAATCAGTTTTTGGTTGCCATTGGACTTTTGAAAGGAGAAGACCAAAAGCCCAAAGTTGGTTTAGACATCAGTGGGCCTCTGTTGGTAATAGAACATGCAGTGAAGCAACCTTATTTCCATGCTTCTACAAGGAACTTACTCCAGTTATTTTTATCTCAACCGCTACAATATGTTACAGCTGGAGGTAAAGCAAAACACGTGTTAATGCAGACTTTGTATCAGTTTTGAATGGATAGCGAATAATAAAGAAATTTTTTTTTACCTGATCTGATTTTCATACCTTGTAAGAATATTCATATTTGTAAATTTGTTGATGGCATTCCTTAATAAGCTTTTCTGTACCGAAATTGATTGTGTGAGAGATTCATTGCAGTTTCTTATTATTTATTGTAAAAATTGCTGCTGCTCTCTAAAACCTAATATATATATATATTGAAATCATTTTTATTAATAAAAGAAATCAAAGATATTTAGTTTATTTTCATTATTTAAAGGAAGTTTAGGTCTAACATGAAGCAAAACTGTAACTCAATTATTTAAAGTTACGATTTTCTAACATAAGGCTTCTTAAATTTTGTGTCATGACTACAAGCTAGATTGCAAAAATTTAACTTTCTTTCGGTTTTTTCAAAATTTGTAAGCAAAAATAAAAATATTTCCGTATAAAGGGTTGCATTAAAATTTGATAAATAACTATTTTGACTTTTTCCACTTTGGTAGCCTGGCAGCATGTTTTTGATTGAAATGTGGTTGCAGAAAAAATTTCCATTCAAAAAGCATTGTACATGAAAAAAGTTTAAAAAGTCCTTCCTTTAGCATGAAACAAAGTGTAAAGCTTGTAAATAATCGGTATTCAAATCCACAGGACTTTTTTTTGTTTTTTTAATATGACAATAAAACCTCTAGTATGTCGTTCAAGGGACCACTCTAAAACTACATACTGATGAATCTTGGCTTCAAATAGCCTTATTAAGTCAATGTGAATTGAATTGATATCTTTAAAATATTTTTCTCAAGGGTTTTAAGCGAAACACTATGGAATGCCTGCAACATTCTTTTGATGTAGAAAACAGATCAAAACAAAGTGGTATACTAATGAGCAACATACTAAAGATGTTTCATTCAGGGTTCGTACGCATCCTTAAAAGTCCTTACTTTTACATTTAGTCCTTACAAATCCTTATTTTTATGCCCCATTTTTAAAAAGTCCTTGAAAGTCCTTACTTTTTGCCACCTCAGCTAGAGCAAAATGCATGCAGTATTTAGAAAGTGAAAGATCCAAATAAAAGACTGAAGCAAAACAACTGAAACGAAAAGCTCTAGGAGGAAATAGATTTTTTAAAACAAAAGAAAATGTTCCAAACCAAATACACCAAACAAATGGGGAAGCAAATGATTTAGCTAATGAGGCTGAAAAGTCAAAGGTCAAATTTATTTATTCGATCGCATGAACTAAGAAAAACATTTACTGAAAAAGAAATTAAAATAAATACCTTGGATGTAAAATTGAATGAAAAAAGTTTGGAATTAAAAGATATTTAATTTGATTACCAGTTTCATGGAGTTTTTTTCCATCAATTTATTAACTCATATTTTTAAGAGTTTTTGTTGTGTTAAATTTGTAATGTATCTTCTATGTTTTATATTGTACTTTATCATCTAAAAGGTTGAATTTGCAAAAATGAGACATTTTATTTAAAACTGCATGCGACAATTCGTTAAGTTTATTCAATTTAGAGGTCCTTATTTTTTGGTTTTTTTTAGTCCTTAAAAGTCCTTGATTTTCTTTTAAGGAAATGCGTATGAACCCTGTCATTGCATTTGTTATATGGACTCATGGTGATAATATCTTGTTGCATTGTAGGCCCCTTCAAAAATACAAAGCATATTAAAATTGTAGGTATTAAATACATAGGACAGAAAACACTTTACAGTGAAACCTGTATATTACAATATTTCTTATTGTCCCAGGGGAATTCCTATTTACACAATGTGTTTTGAACCTGCCTACAACGATAATCACTTTTTATAGACTCCCCCATCTATAAGAATAATTTTACCTCTTTAGAAAGCTGGTACAGTACAATCCCAAATTTTTTTTCATCTTGGAAAATACACCCCTTGGTCCAGAATGTGAGAGAACATGGGGGTTGAAAATGAATTTCCACTGGGCATTGTCAAAGCTATTCATTCGCAGTTGGCACTTCGGCCTGAACACTTATTCCTTGAAGTCCATTTTTGATGTGTTAAAGCCTTGAAACTATGAAATAAAATTCTGCTTACCTTTCCCTTTTGTTTTACCAGGAGTTTAGGGTGCATACTCGCTTCATTTTCCCTTAAGCTCGCCAAGAGAGTGCCAGAACATTTGTTTTGGATGCGAGTTGAAAATTTTTTTGGCGTTGTTTGCACATCAGCAATTTGTTTACTGGTCTACAGTGCATGCCCTTAATTTTTAATTCATTTCCATTGGTCCACTGTCTGCTCTCTTCGATTAGATTGGTCGGCATACAAATTTGAATAATACTTCGTTTGGAATTCTTGATCATTTACCAAATGATTTTTTTCAATAACCATTCGCTCCTCTTCTGAAGATTTTCTTGATTAATTTGCTGATTCTCTTTCTCTGCGTTGCTGATTATGGCTTCCAAATATTGAATAAGGAATATTTTTTCTGGAAACAATGGTTCCCTTGCTACATTTATCGTCTTCAGATGTCGTGTTTTTCCTGTGTTCGTGCTTTCCCTGTGTGTTTCATTTCTCAATGAAAAAGCGAATCTATGAAGGGCCTGCTTTGCTAAAAGCAAAGCCACTGATGTTTTTTTAAGTTAAAAAAATTTGCCCGGTGCACACTTGCAATGCCTTCAGCATTGCTTGCTCAATCTCTCGTTTTGAGATGCTGTGGGCATCGAATGCACAGGAGACCTATTAAAAAACTCTCTGCTCATCCTAAACAGTGTTTAGCGACAGTAAAGAAAATTTGCGAGAAAATAGCATGCACCCTAAACTCTAGGCTTACCTCCCTTTTTTATGCATACTTTTATTGCAAGTAAGAATGTCAACTAAAATTTTCATTTTGAAGTTCTTAAGAAAAGGTTATGTTAAGTTAATAAAACATAATTTCATATCGTCAAGTATTTGTGAGATAAAGCAATCAGTGTAATAAAATTATTATATGGTTCATGCGCATGTACATAAACTTTTGCTGCACAGATTCTCAACCTGTCTATAATATTTTTTCTAGGTCCCTCCAATATAAAACGGTTCTACTGTATCAGCAACGTTCATGTTAGAAACAGATTTTGAGCTTTTGTGACTGAATTTTTGACTCTCCGTTTTTAAAAGATATTAAAAGGAACTGTTTTACAGTAATATTATTTAACCCTTTTGCATCAAGTTTTTTTTTTTTAAATCGGCACCAGAACAATTTTAGTAGCATGAACTATGAATAGAGCACACTAGTATGCCAAAAGAAAGGTGTTTTATTTTTAGGAGAAATATATCCTCTGGTTTAGGTCCAGGACATATATGTCCCATCCGTTCGTGATCACTGGGGCATATGTGTCCCAGTAACCTTCATTGAGTAATTTTGTGAAAAATAGAAGTTTTGTAATTTAAATTTATAAATCTATTCAAATTTTATGGTAATTGCACAATATTTGCCATAAACTAAATATGCAAATTCATTAACGATCAAATTAGCTGATGCAACAACCTACAGTAGTGGCATAATTTTCTGTAAAGGAAAATGCCTCAAAACCTGACTGATGGGAAATATTTCCACTAGCCCATGGAACCTTTTTTCAAGTTCTTTTTGGGAATATGTCTCGCGTTAGTTGCAATAGGGTTTAAAGAAGTGCTTTTTTAAAGGGAATATTTAGTGTTAATAATCTAAATTACAGTAATGTATATCTAATTTTGTGCTGTTTTACTGTCCACACTTAACATGTAAAGCTATAAAGCCTCATCACAAGATATGTTTCAAGGAAGACCTTGATGTAAACTCGCTACAGACTGCTGGGAGCATTATAGCCTACAGTTGCGAAAAGTGAAGATGAAGGTACACCTCTCACCCCAGAGCGAAGATGAGCTACCTGCTCGAAAAATTTGCCAGTATATTCAAGCTAGGGGGAGACCCTACCCCTTATGTGGAACACCACATAACTGCTGAAAAGCACCCACCAGTTTCTGTACCCCCGTACAGAATGTCGCCTATGAGAAAGGAACTCTTAAGGAAGGAAATAGAAGACCTCCTAGAAAAGGATGTGCTTGAAGAATGCGAGTCCACCTATGGGACTCCTGTGGTTTTGATTCCAAAACCGGATGGAAAAACACGTTTATGTGTAGACTATCGCAAGCTAAATGAAATCACAGTCTCTGATTCATACCCACTCCCCATAATGGATGATCTACTCCAAAGTGCAAAACACACGACCTTTATGTCAACTATCAATTTAAAGTCAGGATACCACCAGATCAACGTGCATCCTGCTTATAGGGACCAAACTGCTTTTGTTTGCCCCTTTGGAACATTCCAATTTAAGAGAATGCCTTTTGGTCTCCTGAATGCCCCTGCTACGTTCCAGAGGCTAATGGACATGTTCTGCCGAAACCTGCGTGCCATGGCATATCTAGACGACATCATTGTGTTATTACCCACCTTTGATCGACACCTTCAGGATCTGGAGACAGTTTTCCTGAAACTGAAAGATTATTAAGCTTCGGGCCAATCGCAGCAAGTGCCACTTTGCTTGTTCTCGTGTGAAATATCTTGGAATTTGGATCACGCCACCTGGAATTGAAGTCTCTGATAAAGTATCAGCGGTTCTGAAAATTCCTCCTCCTAGAAATGTGAAACAAGTGCAATCCTTTTTGCAAGCATGTTCTTGGTATCGAAAATTCATACCTAACTTCTCAGAAATTGCTCGCCCTCTGAGTAACCTTACAAAGAAAAAAACAGTTTGGACTCGGACTGAAAGTGAACAAAATGCTTTCACCATCCTGAAGAATTGCTTGGTCTCACCTCCCATTTTGAGCCAAGCGGACTTCACAAAACCTTTTGTACTCCGGACGGATGCTAGTAACTATGCCCTTGGCCCTTCTTCAAGGTCCTGACATGGAAGAGCATCCTATAGAATCTGCCAGCAGACTGTTAAATTCTGCTG
>BGPR01002352.1:135338-181691 GCA_013235015.1 Araneus ventricosus | reverse complement strand
ATGACGAGAAATTTTACTCTTCCGACTATACGACGAGAAATTTTACTTTTCCGACTGTATCATAATCCGTATCATGACCGTGTGCATGTAAGCAGGCTAATTCAAAATCGCGAAGAACTAAAGAGGTGAAATTTAGAATTTCGTTCTATTACCCGAAATCGCAGATCCGTATCAAATTTTGGTTGACGTGTCTGACCGTTTCCATTCGATATATTCGCATGTATGTGAAAGCTGCAACACAAAAACGCAGCCACTTTGATCAATGTAAAGCTCCTAAGACTGGCCTCCGGGTCATCAACCCTATAAGCACAAGATGCTACACAATATTCATGCGATATCTTGTACCACGATGCTGCTACGGCGTTCAGAAAACAGTAGCAACATCGAGGAGATATCGTAAAACAACTTTTGCTGATAGGGAAAGCCAACCCTTCCTATGAGACAGAAGCAAGACTTGCTAAGTGCGAACTCGGTTCAATACTGTACTACGAAGCACGAAACTCGCCATCTTGTGTTAGTGCACGAGAAAGCCGAGGGGAGAACACTCCCGTGCGTTCAAAAAGATTTCTATCAATTTACTGTACTTCACAGCCCCAGATTTCCAATAGGGCCGACCTATGCCATGGCCTAAGGCGCAGTCGTCAGGAGGCGCATATACAGAAGAAATAACGACGAAATACTTTCAAATTTTTCAGTATTATTTTGAATATATCATATAAATTGATGCTTCTGAAATTCACATTCGTTACACTAAATATATTGAGCAATACATATCTTTCTCTTCTGTGGACCTTACCGTCTCTTGCCGTTGCACTTCTTTGCATTGAAGTCGATTTAATAAGATCTGCCCATTTCAATGATCCTTCAAGCCTATTCACGGATAAAGGTGCAAACGAAGAAGTTCTATTAGTGTACGCATTACCCCAAAAATGGCCAAAATATCACTTTTTATTTTATTGGCTTATTTTGTTGACCTTATATATCTACTTATTGTATCAAAATTTCACATTTTAATCTTTAATATTATAAAAGTTTAGTTTTTTTTATTTACGATGATCAATGATAAACATGCGTAAATGGCAATTTTAATTGGCTTTTTCTCCTTGTCGAACTTTTCTTCACTTTCATGTTTTCAAAATGCAAAGGCTTTTTTCTTTTTTTAGATAGAGCTTTTAAATTTTTTGTATCTGTTTATCGCTATGCATATGATAAAAATGTGCAATAAGCACTCAGTTGCTTGGGATTTTTTTATATACAAGATATAAATTGAGGTAGTGCTAAATTCCCTCATTTTTCTCTACATAAAACAGTTAAAAATCTATATTTAAGCGAATATTAGATGCAATTTAAAATCCATGCACAGTTTTTTGTAATATATTTCAATGAATCTGCAAATGAAATTTGAATCAAAAGTATTCATATTTAAAAAATTAGCAGGGAATTTAAAGAATTGAATTTTTCTTTAAAAAATTAATTTCAACTTAACAAGAACATCGAAATGAATTTTTTCTCTTTAAGTTACTTTATATTATTATTAAGTTTTAATAGTATGAAAGCTTTTTCAATATTACTTCAAATAAAAATAAAATGTTCAGAAGGTAATGTGTCCCCTTAAGTATTTTAGACTATTTCAAGAAATTCAATGAAGTATTTTTTGTAGGTGTTAATGTTGTGTTATTTTATAAGTAGCGTAATTTTGCATTAAAAGTTTAATGTGGCTCAAAGATTGCAAAGATTGTATAAAGTGCTTATATGTTTGAAAGATAAAATATTGTTTATTAAATTGACTTTAATTTATTAACTTTTTGAGGGGGGGGGAGCAGAATATATATGCTTTGGCCTAGGTCGCAGAAATGTGTAAATTCGTCTCTGATACTTCCATCTGCATAAGGAGAATGCTCTCTTTGAAGATTTGTGGGGTCTCTCCCTCATATTTCCAGATTTGCATATTTGGATATCAATGACACCGCAGTCGGACGTTGCTCTTTTGTTTCGTGTGATGCGAACGCATTTCGGAATCGCGATTTATGCGACACTACAGACGACGAGAATATTTTCCATGCATGGAAAAAATGCATTTATTCTCCTATTTTTGCCTTTTTTCTGGTTTTTTTTGGGTTATTAGTTTCATTGTCAATGGCAGTGGGAAGAATGAAATAGTACACCATGTCCTTAAAATATAGACACAGATCGAAAATGGTATTCCAAATAAAAGTACGATTCATATAATAGAAATGATCCACTTTGTTTTTGGTTTTTTCATTCATTTTTTTCCATTCCATTTTTTTTAGTTCATCTGTCTATCCGACTTTATTGTAAAAGACATTAGGCAATGATTAAAAATAGTATAAAAATTCTGAAAATTTAAAAAAAAATCATCTGTCCCAAAAAATATAGACTTCTGGTTTTAAATAGAAAAAAATTATTTTTACTGATTGTCTGTTCGTTTCAATCATTATTTTGTGCAGAGTATAGTGGGATGAGCGGAAAGAACACCGAAACAAGCTTGGCGCTTAGCATGTTAATGACTTCCATTCGCCGTTTCACTGTCTCATTACGAATCTCTATTGGCCATCTTTAATCTTTTCAATCCACTGTAAAGTCTATATATATATAATAATTGCTATTAATTTATTGTTATTAACAAGCTAGGCGCTTAGATTATTAATGACTTCTATTCGCTGTTTCACTGTCTCATTACGAATCCCTATTGGCTATCTATAATCTTTTCAATCCTCTTTAAAGTCTCTCTCTCTCTATATATATAAGTAACTTTCATTTTATACTCTCTCTTTATTCTACTATTCATGTGATAGGCCTTGCTGTAAATAAATCCTGCTCGTCCTACGATCCATCGGTCTCTGAAATCTTTTAAATAATATTTCTTTAGTCTTTCTTTTCATAATAACAATAATAATTGCTATTAAAATTATTGTTATTAACAAGCTTGGCTCTTAGCGTATTAATGACTTCCATTAGCTGTTTCACTGTCTCATTACGAATCCCTATTGGCTATCTTTAATCTTTTCAGTCCTCTTTAAAGTCTATATCATTTCACACTCTCTCTTTATTCTGCTATTCATGTGATAGACCTTGCTGTAAATAAATCCTGCTTGTCCTACGATGCATCGGTCTTTGAAATCTTTTAACGCAGTCATATTTCAAAAAATACGACTGTGATGAAATAATACTAATAATAACAATAATTGCTATTAAAATTATTGTTATTAACATGACTACATGACTGACATTAAACAAACTAAATTAATTTATTAATTGATATCTCTCCCTTCAGTGTTGTAAATCCTTCTTCGGCTTAGTACTGCGTTGTGGGTAGAATAGATTTGGAGACCCTGTAGGGTTCTTATGACCTGGCGTCTTTTAACTGCTGGAAAAATTCTCATAAAAGTAATTTCTCATCGTTCTGGGTCTCTTTATAGAGCTTGGAACTGCTGCGTCGTATGATGATGCAACAATTCGTTGCGAATTTGGGGTAGTTTTTTCGAATTCATTTTAAAAATTATTTTCATATTGTCTAAAACAGGTTAAGTTTTGAGGTCACTGTATACGACTTTACACCGCGTGTACCAATGAGTATCTCAAAATTCTTAATTTTGGAAAATTGAGGATTTTTGGAGGTCCGTAGAGTGGCGATCCGTAAAGCATTATTGGTCTTAAAATTGCTTTTGTAAAGACGAAGCTTGTGCTTAACATTGGATGTAAATACCAAGAAAATTACTAAATTTTTGGGAGTGGTGTTTGTTCTTCTCTTCCATTTTGCTGGCACCTTGTTGATGCATTTTAAACATTTAGATCTTTTTATACAATTTTATTCTTATTAGCCCTTTTACATGTTTTTAATTTGATCGATTCCTGGTCTACTTTATCTTAATAGCAATGCCTTTTGGGGCACTTAGGGTTTCATCAATATCATTTATACGTTTTTATCTTTGATGACTTAGACTCTGGGGCTTCTATCTCTGGGGTTCCCATCTTGATATTTAAGTTATTTTATTAAAAAATATTTTACATATTTTGGTCTACTTTTTTTACAAGGATTGTTGTTGTCTGTCTACTTTTTTACAAGGATTGCTGTTGTCTGTCTACTTCTTTTACAAGAATTGCTGTTGTCTGTCTACTTTTTTTTTACAAGGATTGCTGTTGTCTGTCTACTTTTTACTCGATACTCCTCGTGAGAAATTGTACATTGTGCTTTTAATTTGTCAATTTTAGTATTGGAACTTTCATTTTTACAAGTGATTTTCATATTTTAATAATTTTACTATTTGACTACCAGATCTGATAGATGCTCTGAGGTACGGGTCTCTCTGTTCTGAGTGCACGGGTACGTGTGTTTTCTTTTGTGTGATTACCTTTTGATGTTTTGGTGTCCTTGATGTTTTAATTGTTTGTTTTTATATTCTAGTATTTTAATATTTTTAATGTTTTAATATTTAAGGTTTTTTTAGTGATATATTAGTGTCATTTGTTATGATTTTTTATTCCTCCGGCGGCCTATTTTCATCCTTATACCCTTTAGGGTAGGCCAGGCTGCTGTGAGTCTTAAATGAATAAATAAAAAATTAAATTTTTCTAAATAAAATTATTCTGTATTTTAAGGATGACTTTAAAATCCTTCGAAAGGGATTTAAATCTTGAAGTTTCTGCAACGTGAAATGATAACAGAAAATCTATTTCTTCATCTTTTGATTTCTGTTAGCATAGCTACCTGTGCACGATTATGTAGGTAACGTCGAAGAAGGGGGAAGGTGATAGATATCTTTAACGCGTGACTGCCACCTTGTGGGCGTCTTGCCAACTGATGAGCGGGCAAGTCACTGTCATATTCTGGGAAAAAAAAGTTTGGAAAAGTGGGCCAGGGAATCTCTCGGGAAAAGTGCTTGCCAAGAAGTAGCCGATACCTACTGTTCGAGTAACACTTGCTGGATGTCAAAGCACACCGGCCCAGTGGCACACATTCTGCGAGCATCGCTTTCTGTACAGGGAAGTAGGGATAGCGGTTATTGCAAAAACAACCGGATTTTTCACCTCCGGTTTTAACATGGCGGTTAAAACCGCTCAAAATAACCGGTTTTTTTCACCTCCGGTTTTAACATGGCGGTTAAAACCACTCAAAATAACCGTTTTTTCACCTCCGGTTTTAAAATTGCGGTTAAAACCGCTCCAAATAACCGGTTTTTTTATCTCCGGTTTTAAAATGGTTTTTAAAACCGCTCAAAATAACCGTTTTTTTTCACCTCCGGTTTTTAAATGGCGGTTAAAATCGCTCAAAATAACCGATTTTTGAAACAACCGGTTTTCGATTAAAAAAAAGGAACAAAGTTCGTAGACAAAATTATTATTAATAATAATATGCAATAAGTAAGTATCAATACAATAAGTAATTAATATAATAAGTAATGATTATAAATAAGTGATTAATACAATATGTAATAGTAATAAATGAGTACTTACTACAATAAATAATTATTACATACAAAATTTTTTATTAACATTGTTTCCACAAGAAATTAATTCATTGGCCAATATTTCTCATTTAATCTGCTCATGAAGACTCTTTCAGCTATGTGGTGATCCATGATTTGACACCTCTCATCGGAAACAACATTCAACGTAGATACTAATCTTTCGAACGCCATAGAACTTCCGACTAAAGATAAATATTTTTTGGCTACAAAAAACACACGCCGTTTGCAGACAAATTTTTTTTATTAGTATTATTTTAGCCGGAAATCAATCCATTGGTCAATATTTATCTGTTCATAAAGACTCTTTCAGTAATCCGCCAACCAACAGACGCCTCGAGGAAGCGGTTGTCGGTGATTGGCCTAAGATGATGAAATTCAAAGCTTTATAACTTGGTAAATTTTAGTCTAATCGAACCTAAAATCGACCCTATCATCCGACCCTGTTTTTTTACCCGGTTATTGGATTTAAAAAAAATAACCGAAAAAACCGGTTAACCGAAAAAAAAAAAAAAAAAAACGGTTTTCGGTTTAAACCGGCAGATTTTTCCATCCCATCTGGGAAGCGCACAGCATCAGCTCATTCGACTTTTATTCGCAAATTCGCGCAGGATAATATTTAACATAATGTTTATGGTTGAATATTAGTTTAGTTATATTAATATTCCGTTTTGAAAGCAACACGAGGTCTATTTTGGGACAGTCCTCGTTATTTTGAACCGCGGTGAAATGACGAGGACGACATTTGAGCGGGCCCACCTCTTCCAAACTTCCGCACCACACCAGCGGAAGGACGTTTGGCCCTCTATGTATGATATAGCGTACAACAGACCTATATACAAGGCGGATCTTTTTAACTTCCAGTCCCGAAGCCTAGACCTTACCACTAGGTCACCACGGCTCCTAGGCTGGATACTACCTGTACTTTAAAACTCTCTACAGGGCAGACCCTTGGATCTAGAACTAAAAACTTTACATCTTATCATCTGTATCTTATTTTAAGATGCAACTACGTGGCATCTTATGTAGTAGGTGCTTACTAGGGAAGGGTATTTCAAAATTTTAATTAATTTTTTAATAATTTAACATTAATCGAAATTTTAACGTTTTGACTCAATAACTTCGGAGAATATTATCTCATAAAAATATTTTTACACCGCTTTAAAATTTAAAAAAAATTAGCTTCTCAGAGATGCCAATTTTATTTTCGTGCAATTTTGTCTCTTATTTTAATAAAATTTTCAAAACCAACCAACAAAAGCGAAAGTTCGTGAATAATAAATGTGAATATTATAATAGTTCTCGTGCGACTAAGCAAGAATAAAAATTGGATTTTCAGTTTATTACTAACTAAGGATTTAACGTATTTCAAAACACTGGATGTTTTTATAATATGGCAATGTTTTTAAGCTGGCATTCCTTCCGTATATTCCGCTATGTAGAAACCATTACAAGCTAATGCAACATTGTATTTTTACTTTCTCTTACACAAATTATAGAAAGAGAGAGTATTGTAATCATCGAAAAATTCGACCTCGAGATTTAATAGAATCTACACGTTTAACACCTCTCCGAATCTGTCTATCCGTGAACACGATAACTCAAAAACTAAACGAACTAAATGGATAAAATTTGGCATATTTTATCGCCAAACACGATAACTAAAAAACTAAACGAACTCGATGGATGAAATCTGGTATATTTTATCGCCAAAATTCTAAATCCGTATTCAATTTTGGACATAAGGGTTGACTGTCTGTCGGTCTGTCTATTCGTGAACATGTGAACGCGATAACTCAAAAATGCTGCGAGTAGGTAAATGAAATTTCCTATGTAGTATTGGCGTCATAGTTGGAGCTGCGCATCAAATTTTGGACCCAATCGATCAAAGAGAAGCGGTCCAAAGGCATAGTAGCCGCCATATTATGTGCGTATACGAGAAAGTGAAGAGGGAAACACAGTCGCTGGCTTACGCGTGGAAATTAAAAAGCAACGTCTGTTCGAAAGTAAAAAAGCAATTACAACTTTTTAACACCGATAGTCAAAAAATATATGAAATTCATTTCTATAAGTTAAAGAGTTTCAACCATTTCAATTTCGGAGTTCAATAGTTAAAACTTCAAAATTGCAATTTAGTTACGATTTCACTTCTAGACGGTTAGAAGTTGTCGAAGTTTCAATTCACGCAATCTATTTGCCGAAAACAAACTACAGTCGACGCTCGTTATAACGACCCTCTGCGTCCCACAGCAAAAGGTCTTTATAACGAGTGGTCACTATAGTGGATATAATTAAAAAATGCACACGTGCACGCTCAGCAGTTCCATAAAAATAGGCGATTTTTAAAGAGATTCCAACTAATTACTCAACTATTTTTTTTCATCATTGGTATTAAAAATAAAATTTTATCAATTAAAAATATATTTCTAAAACAGATTTTAAAGTAGAAAATAAAGGGTGGACTTACAAAACATTTATTTTCTAAAAAAAATATCAGAGATGGTTGCTTGTCCTTTTTGCATTGTGATTTTTGCAAAACATAATTTTCCATTTCAGTTACAGATGATAAATAATGTTCTGTATTTTCTTGCCTTTCAAAAAAAAAACATTTTAATGTCTCAATGGCACTTGAAACATTTTTTTACTCTAGGCTATTTTAATTTCCGCCTGTCAAAGTTGAACTGCAACACTGAAGAATCTACATCTACGCTTGGCAATACAATAATCAATGTCATTTCAAGTTATACGTTTAGAAGCATGTTTTTAAGTGCCGCCAATTTGGCGGTTTTAGTAAACAAGATTGCTCTTTATTGGCGCATTACCGCCAATGATATTATTAATGAATTTGCTATAAAATATGTAAGAAAATGAAACCAAAATCAGGTATAGTAAACTTATTCTGGTAAGCCGCATACCGGATTGTATATATATGAAGTGATAACTTTTGTTATTTGATTTATTAATGATTTTTTTGTGTTATTAAAATATTAACTTTATTAAAAATAATTTAATTATTTGGTACTTACGTATTAACGCCACAGAGGCTACAGATTGGCGGTAATGCGCCAATAAACAGCAATCTTGTTTACAAAAACCGCCAAATCTGTAGCTGCGGTGGCGTTGGCGGCACTTAAAAACCGCCAAATTGGCGTTAATATGTAAGTACAAAAACCGCCAAATTGGCGGCACTTAAAAACCGCCAAATTGGCGTTAATACGTAAGTACAAAAACCGCCAAATTTGGCGGCACTTAAAAACCGCCAAATCTGTAGCCTCGGTGGCGTTAATACGTAAGTACCAAGTTGAACTGCAACACTGAAGAATCTACATCTAAGCTTGGCAATACAATAATCAATGTCATTTCAAGTTACACGTTTAGAAACATGTTCTTTTGGGGAAAATACAGGGAAGAGTGTACGTTGAATTCGGACCTTGTATTGGGATTAGACGACATCGGATGGTCGTTATACCGGAAGTAAAATAACATAGAATGCATAGGGAAACACAGTTGGGGATTTTTTCACTGGTCGTTATAATGGAATGGTCTTTATAATGTGTGGTCGTTATAACGAGAGTCGACTGTATATAGATGGGCAAAAGGTGGTCTAGTCTAGGAGTAGAATACCGAAACCCAAAGCCCGCGGAATTCGCGGAATATGCAAAAAAGTAGACAAATTCCCAAACCGTGCAAATCGCGGGTTAAGGAGCTGCAAAAAATCGAAATCAATATTTTCTGAACATATGAAATTTCTCCCGTTTTTATTCTCAGTAAACGGACTAATAAAGCATCTTCGATGACCTTTATCCACTATTAAAAGTGAATCCCGAACCAGAAGTGGTAGCCTAGAAATCCAGTTATTGAATGTTGCAAAAAATGGTATTTACTCCTCATTAAATGGACCGTGTTATTAAATAAAAAGCCCTTACCTTGCCGGAAAGAGCTGGCAATTTTAACGTCATCTTGGGACGCGTAACAGTTTCACCGTCGGCAGCTTCATGGTTCAGTCTTGACATCAAAACGGACCGAACAATTATCGCAACCTTCCGATCTGCGTGGAAATTGGGGTCTGGACTCGAGGGAGTGCAAACGATCATCTCTAATAGCACTTACATTAATAAGATTACCGAGTAGCATTTTCTGTGCATCATCGCATAACTGTAGCCGTGGATAAGATAAAACCTTTGCGAGATGGCTCGTAGGGAACCCGGGCAAAGCAGAACTACGGGGTAAAACAGAACCCCCTGATTTTTTCGCCCAGTTTGTTGCCCAAAATAATGGAATCTCCTGGAATTTCATAACAGTCCCTACTGCACATGACTGAACTGTCAAAGTCCATGAGAATTGGCTACTACGCATAGTTTAGAAGAGTTCGTCGTTTTTAAACATCATACTGTATTTTCACCGAATTAATTCAATTGAGTTATTATTATGTTTGGATAAGCATTGCTTTTTCGTTAATATTACTCTTTGGACTGTTCATTCATGTACTTGTATTGTAATTTATTAGTTTCTAGCCTAGCCTTATAATAGTTCTTTGTTAACCTCTGCACTTGGGGCATAACGGACGGGGGCAAAACGTTACCCTTTCCGTTTTGCCCCAGTTGCCTATTGCCGAAGTAGAAAGCGCTGGAGAAGACGCATTTCTCATTTGTGAGTTTTGTCTTTAACTTTACTTTTCCTTTGTTTAATTTTTAATTACCGATATAATGTCTGAACTAATTTTGTTGAGATTTCTTATACTTAATATTATTTATAATATGTTGAATAGTCAAAAGAAAACGATCCTTTTTCATATTTAAGAATTTTCAAAGAGTAAATAAAACCAGGTTCCGTTTTGCCCCGAAATTGGGGCAAAACGGACCATTTGACAAAGTTTACTAAATCGTGAATACCAATTTATCTGCTGATCATAGATTAGTTTCTAAATTCATGTGTGACCAGATAAATATATTTTATAACGTTGCATTTTCAAACCTCTCTGAGTATTATTTACCCTTTTACAGCCCTCCAAACCTTAAGTATTCCATTTTGCCCCTATGTCAGGTGAGACAGCGGGAGTGATCTCCCCTCGACATTCTCGACATGATTCTAAATATCGAGTATGGTATGATTTACGCAATATATTGTGTTTTGTGCTTCGTAGCATAATAAAGAAGAGCGAGTATTACTTGTAGATTAATTTAACTTGTTTTCAATGGAAATTTGTATTTTGTCAATTAGAATATTGGCAGATTTACACTTTTGAACTACTGACTTCAGATCTCCGACATCTGCACAATGTTGTTTAAATTCCTGGAAGACAATACGATATCTTTTAGGCAATGGAGTTTGTTAGTATTGGAACTTAGGTTTTCATCGATAATTTGCTAACAGATAATTGGAGTTTCATCACTGAATATTATTATATTGTCTCTAGCAAATTCAGCACTGAAAATTGGATTAAATGGAAACCAAAATCATCGCTTGTCTGCGGCGAAGCACTGAAAAAATCTCGCAAAGCAACACTTGCAGACACGCGCGTTGGATTTTATATATACATAGATTCAAATGCCATTTTCATTTTTGGCTCTTAAGTGAATTTTTTGGCACATTCCAAAAACGTTCAACACTGTTTAGTATATTTTATTTTAACTTTATTATGAATTAGTATAGTGAACTAGTAGCCCAAATTGTTAGAATTATTTTTCTAAGTCAGTTCCTTCTTGAAACCTAAAAGAAATAAAGTAAAAAGGTTAATAGCAATCTACTGTAGGACAACGCTGAATACAACTGACTTACTTTCTAAATAACTTTATTATCGCTGCTAAAAGATTGTCTAAAAGGCTCTTTCATGGTTTGTATGCATACGCAGACCATTTGACTCCTGAGAAATTTCTAAATGCCATTTGCCTAATTACAACTCACGCTATGAAAAAAACCAACTTGGTTTCGTGAGTCCAATTCATATAGAAAATTGTCTTTAAGTGCAGCACATTTTTCTTTTCTTCTCAATAGCCTGGGTTTTCTGCAAGTAAAATCACGGCGAAATGGGCTTTTTCTTATCTTCTTTTATTGTTATTTATGCTATTTGCAACCTTTGCTTCAACACTTAATACCTTTTAAATGGATTGATTCAACCAGACGATGCACAGTTTATTAACTAGAGCGTTCAGGTTTGGGTATAAATGTTTTCTGCTTTAGCTGCTTAAGGTTAATTCGATTTAAAAATAAAAAAAACTGCCGCGTTTAAAAACAGAAAGTGAAGCCATTCAAATATGCTTTAGCGGGAATTTCGATAGTTATTTTCTTGTTTTTCTCTAATATTATGAATAAATATGTTTACAAAATGGAGTCGCTTGACCCGAAGTCACAACTGCAATGTCGAACGTAACAAAGGTCGTTTCAGCATTATGTGATTGTAGAGACACTTGTTCATCAGATGAAAAGATAGCATTCCTTCAGCGGAATTTTAGGGGGAGGTACATTTTTCACAATCATTCTCAAGATATCTATGGAACACATTTAACTAAAGAATTGAAAATGATAGCAAGACGAATTTCTGAAAATGCATTACCAGTTAATGTCCCTTCATATATATATTAGATATAAAACTGCTTCATGCCCCCGAATAGTGTTCGGACAGACATACATAATTGCCAAAATAATTGTTTTGGAGTCGGAGAGCTTTTGAAACGCGGGGATAAATGACTATCTCGAGTTCTAATTGTTTGACGATTACGATAATTTTTTTCTGTATGCTTACGTACGAGGAAGCAAATTTAATCAATTAATAAATTTTAAGTGAAAGAAAGGAAGATTACTCTGGCCCTTTTTTATCCAGGAATAAATTCAATCGCCCATTAAGAGTTTAGCATTTGTTCCCTGAAACCGTTAAACAAAGAATGTTCGACTGTTCTATTTCCTTCTCTTTCTCCCTTACTGTTGAGTTCCGCGGAAAAACGATCAAATCGTACATGACAGGTGCGTTGCCTGCAAGGCCATCCTCCGGCCTTTCGAAGAGTGCCCATCGATCTGGACAGGACAGAGAACAAGTGTTTTCCTTAATCGAAAGAGCTCCTTTGCCTCTTCCTGACATTTGACGAGCCTTCACTTCTAAGGACATCTTTTATGCATTCTGCAAAGTACTTTGCTGTGTTTCCGGTTTCTTTTTTCTTTCTGTCTTTAAGTTTTCGGACAAAAGATTGCAATAAAGCTTTTAACCCAGAATTTTTTCCCCTCCCTGAAAACTGGACTTCTTCCAAGTTAGAAGGGAAATAAACAGCTTTTAGAAACACACTTTTGTTTTAGTGTACTAAGAAGTAGATCTTTTTATTTTAATTGTAACCTACTTCTTAGTCCTTAATTTGCAATTCTTTATTGTATACATGTTACGGTTAATGTGATTAATCGGTTGTTATGGATACTAACCGGTTAAAATGATGCATCGATTGATCACATTGACCAGTTATTATGAATAATTACCCGTAAAAGTGATAAATCGATTTATCACATTGACCAGTTATTATGAATAATTACCGGTAAAAGTGATAAACCGATTTATCACATTGACAGTTATTATTCATAATAACCGGTCAATTATTCGGTTAATATTCATAATAACCGAATAATCACATTAACCGTAACATATATATTATGCAATCATGTTCTTCTGAAATTCACTACCAGATGGCGTCATTGGTATGGAATCAAAATTTAATTAAATTAATCGACCAACTGATAATTAAGTTTGAAAACGCTAAAAAGCTGTGAAAAAATCATGCTTTGTTTTCTTTAATGAATTCTCATTGAAATCAGAGTTGGAGAAAGGTTTCAATTATTCTTATGACAAATGCAAAATGGAAAATAAATATCAAGTATTTTTGATAATGTTTACAGGCCGGATACTATCTGTAAATTGCTTGAAGCGACTTACTTAATGCAAAAATCGTTGAAAGCGCTCTACAGGACAGACTAAGAGACCTAGAGCTACCAAATATGTCATATAGTTACTTTTTGGGGAGTAGGTACTCGCTAAGAAAGGGGTTTTCAAAATTTTAATTAAATTTTTAATTAAAACTTCATCGAAATTTTAAAATTTTTGTAGCTAAAAATTTCGGAGCATATTATTGTACAAAAAATAATTTTACACCACTTTAAAATTAAAAATATTGGCTTTTCAGTGATACTAATTTAGTTCCCATAGATTTTTTAAAATTACAATAAATTTTTCGAAATTGGTTGTGAACTCAATTTTGAAATGTTTTTTTTCCTTTATATAACCTCGATAATAGAGTAGAATGTGAATAATTTATTAACTCGTGCGACTAAGCAAAAATAAATATTACATTTTCCAATTTATTACTAACTAATGCTTTAACATATTTCAGAGCATTCGATATTTTTCGACACAATATTTTTAGGCTGGCATTTTTTCTTTTGCGTGATGTAAGAATTGTTACTCACAGAATGCAACGGCTGCAGCAATCAAGCCAGACAAATACGAGACAAACAAATCAAACCTAAAACATTATCATTGATACGACGTTTAAGGTCTAGAGCAGTGGTAGTCAACCTGGTCCCTACCGCCCACTAGTGGGAGTTCCAGCTTTCATGGTGGGCGGTAGCGGAGCAACCAAAAAGATAGATTTAACTATAGTAAGTTGTTTTATAAAGATTTATTCTGCCAAACTTAGCGAAAATCTGACATAAAGTACTTGGTAAGTAATTATTATTATATGCTTTAACTTCCTGTAACTCTGCTCTATAAATTTTATAAAGTAAAGTTACTTCCCTACTTTATAAATCACAAATACTGTGGAGCCGGTGGGCGGTTAGAAAATTTTACTACCAACAGAGATACAAAAGTGGGCGGTAGGTATAAAAAGGTTGAAGACCCTTGGACTAGAAGTTAGAATCCCCCCCTCTTTTTTTAAAATCTAAGCTTTATCTTATGTGCAGCGGAAGAGACAATAATGACAAATTCAAGCCAGTATTTTCATCTTCAAATCTAAAATGCGCTTGTATGTGCTTCAGGCGTTTTCATTTAAATAAATTAACGCATGGATTTGTATGCATGAGTTTGTGCAGTGATGTAGGTAAGTGGTGTCAGATAAATATTTTTTTTTCTTCCCCTGTGGCTTAGTAAGTGTAGATGGCGTCCGGGACATAGTATGTATTTTTTTTCCAACCTCCCAATATTTTGTCTCCAAGCCATCCCTTAAAACTGCCGCCAGTGGCATCTATGCCCCCCCTACTCATTATTATGTCACTGATTTCCGTTTTTCTATGTACACTGGTGTAAAAAAATTAAGGAAAATTTCGTAAAATGTGAGAAATTTGCAATTAATACGAAAACTATGCTTCGAAATCAGTTCTGGAGAATTGTGTGATATTCAATCGAGTATCATACACATTTTGCAGTGAAGAGTCGGTCACGAGGGCAATTAGGGGGACCACCAGAAAGGGATGAAGGTGAAAATGGAGTTTCACACATCCTGTTTCACAGAAAGCTGATAATGTGATGCAACTTTTATCAATTGTTATTTTTGATGTGCATAATATTTAAATGTGTTTTCATAAACACAGCACAAATATTCGGGAAAATATAAAGGTTTTCTTTAAAAATCCCAAATTTTTCCGCATGTGTTTTGCTTATAGCATGCAGAGTTTTCATTCAAATTATACGAAATTTGCAGAACACTCGACAATATGTTTCAGAAGTATTTTATTAAAATCTCAAGTACATACGTTAGATATTAGAGGAAATATGAGTGTTTGTACTAAATACTTTTTTACTGCGCATGTGCGAGACGCAGCGGAATTTTTCTTTCATAAATTCAAATCCAGATATATAGAGCAACTTAAAAAAAATTCCAGTTGAATCCCATTAAAATTCAGGCGGATATCGGCATTTCAGTGAGGTGAATTTCAATTTCTCTTGAAGAGAAGCTAAATGATGATGGTTCTTGCACAAACTGATATTTTCTAAACTTGAATATTCGAATGGTATTCGAAGAAATGCAATTGAAATAATGTATTTAATTTCTAAGTGTACATGATTGTGGTATTCATGATATTCAGTTTTCCTAAAATCAATGTTACTGTTCGAAGATTCAAATTAAAAAAATATTAGTTTGTGCAAGAACCCTCATCACTTAGCTTCTCTCAAAGAGAAATTTAAATTCACCTCACTGAAATGCCGACAGGTTTCTGAATTTTAGCGGGATTCAACTGGAATTTTTTTTTAAGTTGCTCTATATATCTGGCTTTGAAGTTATGAAAGAAAAATTCCGCTGCGTCTCGCACATGCGCAGTAAAAAATTATTTAGTACAAACACTCATATTTCCTGTAATATTCAATCATATTTCCTGTAATATTCAAAAAATTGTATTAAAATTAAGTGCGCTTTTCAGAGAAACATATCGCTGTTTTTATACAAGCAATTTCAAGTGCAGTGGAATAAAAATTATGAATCTGATGAATAAAATATATCGTCTGTTTTTTCCTTAATTGATCAAATTTACGAATATCGTTCTTTCTGCTTGTAGTAATGATTTGAAAATACAGCAACCTGTGTTTGCTTCTTTCATTCCAGGAAGAGTTTTTGTTTCCTAAAAAGAAATCTGAATCGATGCAGGGATGTTCCTTCACCAATAAATTCTCGAGAACTATTTTCACAGTACAGCGTCGTTTACCAGATGTCACTGCGGACTTTACAATGGAGAAGGCCGCCCGTAAACAGTTAGGGGAGAAAAAGATGTAAGCTGATTTATTTTCAGATTATACAAATTCGAGACATGATGTGCCGTGGTTTTTAGGAGAAAAATGTGGTCAGTTTGGAAGTATTATAAGCACCATGCAATAAGTGTTCTTGGAACTGATTTATTTCAAAACACTCAGCGCCAGGTGTTATTAAAAGTCAAAATAATTACCACCAATTAATTGCAAAAGGATTTCATTCATGCTGAGGTATGTCCCATCTGCTCGCGTTTCGAACGAAACCGCAACATTCTCCGCGTTCGATCGACGGAACATGGCATGACGTAATAATCGCATTTTCCCGCGAAAAGTAACGTGAAAGACCAACGTCGCGTGACGAGAACCGTTACTATCAAAACGTCAGTCTTTTGTTTATAGAGGGGAAGGGGTGGGAGGTCCCTGGCCTTGGTGACGAAAAGGGGGGGGGGGCCCCGCGACAGCAAATTCATCTGCAGCTGGAAAGCGTGCGCCGGAGAGCTTCAATTAAAAACAAACACTCCGGGAAGAGTGCTCAGTGTAGATTTTTGCATCAGTTCACAATCTGTATTGATCTAGAGAAACTAAAAGTTCGAATTTGACATTCGATTTTTTGCCCAGGTTCCAAAACTTATTTGTGTGGAATATTATTTTATTTAAATGAAATGAAAGTGGATATCCGAGTTTTATAGATCAACGACCTCTGTCGGTATGTTATCTTGTGTATTTCTAAATTTATTTTGTTAATTCTTCTAATTTGTAAATTTTTCCTCTGTGTATATCCAGAAATGGGATATTTTCTAGTTTGACTAAGCCTACCCAGTTTCGCAGGTTCTATTTTTATTGCATTCGCATCGCTTACATTTTTTTTTCTTTTTAAGTTTAATTTAGATATGATTAATGAATGAAATAATTTATTGTATTTTTTAAGCGAAGAAAGGTTTTTAATGAAGCATTTTTCCTTAAATAGTTAATTTCAGTGGCGAATCCAGGGGGGGCGGGCTGTCGGGCTGCAGCCCCCCCCAGAGCCAAACCAAAATTCTTGATTTTATTTTAAACCACTACAACTTTTCGTTCCTAATTTTCATTTTTTAAAAATAATAATAAAATCGTGATAACATTGCTTTCTGGCTTGAAAATTTTCCTACTTTTCTAGTCATTACACTTGTACTTGTAGCTTTGACGCGGTCAAAAACATTTTTTTGGCTAATTATTTCATTGCAATTTTTATTAAATCATCGAAAGTATTGTAGTGTTCTCTATGATTCTTATTGTCAGGTGAGGAAAGTGTGTAAAGTTAAAGTGTTTTGGTTTACATAAGTTTGGTTTGACATTCGTCACTACGATACAAAATTTTTATGACCACCCCCCCCCCCCCCCTCAGACCCGAATCCTGGATTCGCCACTGGTTAATTTCTTTTATTTAATTTTAAATTGTTTTTCCAATGCTTCTTTCACATAATTATTTTGCAACTGTTATTGAAGAAAAAAAGAAATCGCGAGGTAGGATTAAAGCTTGTGCCGAAGTGCAGGCCGATTCGATGTTTCGTTCTGGTTTTCTTCATACTCAATTAACTGATTCGGGCAGAATTAGTAAATCTTTATATGGAAGTTGAATTACCTGCAAAAAGAATGTTTTAAAAGTATAGCTGAAAAAGAATTTGTAAAAATTATAAACTGCGTGTTGTAAGTTCTTAAAGGTAATCTAAAAATAGGGTTACCATAATTTTTTCATTTCATACTCAATTAACTGATTCGGGCAGAATTAGTAAATCTTTATATGAAAGTTGAATTACCTGCAAAAAGAATGTTTTAAAAGTATAGCTGAAGAAGAATTTGTAAAAATTATAAACTGCGTGTTGTAAGTTCTTAAAGGTAATCTAAAAATAGGGTTACCATAATTTTTTCATTTCATACCCAATTAACTGATTCGGGCAGAATTAGTAAATCTTTATATGAAAGTTGAATTAAATGCAAAAAGAATGTTTTAAAAGTATAACTGAAGAATTTGTAAAAATTATAAACTGCGTGTTGTAAGTTCTTAAAGGTAATCTAAAAATAGGGTTACCATAATTTTTGCATTTCATACTCAATTAACTGATTCGGGCAGAATTAGTAAATCTTTATATGAAAGTTGAATTAAATGCAAAAAGAATGTTTTAAAAGTATAACTGAAGAATTTGTAAAAATTATAAACTGCGTGTTGTAAGTTCTTAAAGGTAATCTAAAAATAGGGTTACCATAATTTTTGCATTTCATACTCAATTAACTGATTCGGCCAGAATTAGTAAATCTTTATATAAAAGTTGAATTACCTGCAAAAAGAATGTTTTAAAAGTAGAGCTGAAGAAGAATTCGTAAAAATTCTAAACTGCGTGTTGTAAGTTCTTAAAGATAATCTAAAAATAGGGTTACCATAATTTTTTAGTTGAAATCCGGACACTCCCGGGGGGGGGGGGGAAGGGTCTTGGAGGGGTCTAAGTGTCGTATAAAATCCTAAAAGCTTAAAATTTAAGACGTCAGAATGCAAAAAAGATATAATTTATAATAATGTTTGGTAATAAAAAATTATATTAATGAAAGACAGAATTAAAACAAAATTGCCGAAACTTTTAATTTTGAGATTGAACTGGAGATTGGATAAGGAGGTTTATCCACTTTCTCATCAACAATAGATGTAAACAGTCTAAACAATTAATTTTCTTTTATTCGCGGAATGGCGTCAACATTTTGGAATGCGTCAGATTTTCTCTTTTACACCTAAATTTCTCTCACCAATTCATTCACTGTCGTAAATCCTGACATTTTGAAAATCCGGACACTAGTCCGGACGTGAGCTTGAAATCCGGTCGTATGGTAACCCTATCTAAAAAGCAACTGATTTTATTTCATACTCAGTAGGAGTGTCCTCTCCTCGTATTTTTTCACGTGCTTCCACATTCCGGCGCATTTTGGACGACGCATTTTTATGGCGCATTTTGCGCTCGTCGTAAAGCGAAGAGAATCATTCGAGTGTACATTTCAGAACGGTACCTTTTCCCTTCGACGGATTCGGTAAAAAATCTCACTCTGATCTATTTCGATGTTACCTAACGTGACCATTTATTTTTTCCTCCTACTAATTTTTAGGTAACTGTACATGTATTCAAGAAAGCGCACATTTCTTCAGTTTATTAATGAAAAGAGCAGGAAAGAACACGTGAAAATAAATAATTTATGTGATCTTGTATTTTTCTGAAGAACAAATTTTTGCTTCAGTGTATTTGGTACTGATTTCAAATAAGAATGAAGTTATTGGCGGGATTCCTTAAAATTTACTTTGGTAATTAACACGTAGCTTTAAGAGTTGCGACTTGCAACTGTGTTTTTTCGCTCGTCCACAACTTATTCGACTTTTTCATGTGCTTCCACATTACAGCGCATTTTGGACGACTGATTTTGACGGTGCATTTTGCGCTCGTCGTAAAGCGAAGAGAATCGTGTGTACATTTCAGAACAGTACCTTTTCCCTTTGACAGATTTGGTAAAAAATCTCACATTGATCTATTTCGATGTTACCTAACGTGACCATTTATTTTTTCTTCAAAGCGTGACATCTACTAATTTTTTGGTAATTGTACGTGTATTTAATAAAACGCACATCTCTTCAGTTTATTAATGAAAAGAGCAGGAATGAACACGTGAAAATAAATAATTTATGTGATCTTACATTTTTCTGAAGAACCAATTTTTGCTTCAGTATATTTGGTGTTGATTTCAAACAAGAATGAAGTTACTGGAAGGATTCCTTAAAATTTACTTTGGTAATTAACGTCGTTTTAAGAGTTGCGACATGCAACTGTGTTTTTTCGCTAAGCTGTGCTTGGGGACAACGGGGCAGGCTGCCTGAAAAAGGGGCATTTCGGAGTTCCGAATCTGTGCTTGGAAACAACGGGACAGGCTGCCTGAAAAAGGGACATTTTGGAGTCCCGAAGCTGTGCTTGAGGACAACGAGACAAGCTGCTTGAAAAAGGGACATTTCGGAGTCCCGAAGGTGTGCTTGGAGACAACGGTACAGGCTGCCTGAAAAAGGGATGAATGGTCACGTTAGTGTTGACCTGTTATCTGCCATTGTACCTCTTTTGGGTCGCCTGTTTTTTTTTTTTATTTTCACCTAAACAGTGCAATTTTTAGCTTTGATTGTTGCATTTGAATGTTGAGCTGATTGCTATGAAAGGTACAGATACAATAAAAATAATTTTTTTAATTAAAAAGATTAATAATTCTAATTAAATGTGAATTAATTTTTCTAATTAAAAAATTTCAGAAATAACGTTTTCTTTCATATTTCATTCATGTTATTATATTAATGTATTTTTTTGGAAATAGTGAAATAATACAGTTTTGACATATAATGGGTTAAGATGGAGCCTCCGCGAGGAGGATTCATCCTATTGGCCTGGAACAGCCGAAAAGGGAGAATGATTAAGCGACGGGAGCAGAACTTAACACGTTGTTTACGTTCTTCCTCTATCGTTTTTTATTCTAAATTATGTTATATAATTCTCAATTTGTGATTAACAAATGATGCTGGTATCCATAAGCATTGATGCTAATAATTTAATTGTTTTAAAGATATTTCAAAATAATAAAAGCTTAAAATGTTTAAGAAATATGATTTCAGAACTCAGTTTAAATTCTAACATTTAACGTGAAAAATTCATTATAGAGAATAATTTTAAAACATTTTAAGAAATAATAGTTCTTTTGGCAAAAGTATTTTAAAACCATTTTCTAAGCAATAGTATAATAGCCACCATTTCCATAGCAAAGCCAAAATTTCGCAAACATCATTACTTCAATGTGAAATTTCCAGAGCCATGTATCAAGTGATTAAAAATAAAGTAAAATAAAAATTAAAAAATCAGAGTTTTCCAGAAACACTAGAGGAGCCTTTTTTCTGCCTCTACTCATTTTAGAATTGCTATTCTAGAGTTATGATCAAATGAAAAAAGAATTCCGAGGTTGATTTTCCCAATTTATTTATTTATTTTGGCCTGAAATAGAAACATTTTTTTTCGATGAATTTGTCTATTCAATGCGCTTTTTCGAAATAAAAACTATCTATTTGCTCACCCTGGAACTCAGAAACATTTAATGACATTGGGCTGAAATGACATCATAAAAAATCTTTCACACATTTACTAAATGAATTAAATTGCAATTTTAACAATCAATCAATATAGCTCTAATATTTAATGATTTGAATATCATACATTCCAAGTTTTAATTCTCTGTAAAATATTAAAGAGATTTTTGAAAGAACATCAACTAATATAAAAACAACTGCAAAAATTTTATGAAACATTGCAATAATTCCTACTTATAAAGCAGAAGTTGCATTTATAAAAAATAATGAAAATATTGTTTCTAAGCTTTTGCTTTTTATACATTTATTTTAAAAATGGATAGCAAAAAAAAAAAACATAATACATTATCATCCCTGAGATTCATGTGAGTACTTAAGAGAATTTAGTTCTCTTTATTAGTAACTAGCAGTACGCGCACGTCGTTACCCGTGGAATCAGGACTTCAACAAAATGGGGGGGGGGGAAATGCCTAAAATGACACGAAAAAGTTTTGAAAACAAAATCAAAACAAAAGATACACATTATTAATTTTCATGTTTATTTTTCTTTGCGATAATGATATTTATAGAAACAGAAATGTATATATTATTGATATGACGATGAGGCGAATGTAATGACGTCACCTGCCGGAAGGAATCGGATTGTAATGAAAGCATATGACCTCACCTTCCACGAGGAAGGTCACGCACCCGCCAATGAAATTGCAACAATGCATTCTGGGATCGTCCGGAGAAACTCTCGCTGTTAAATCTCGATAACAAAACAACTGTTTGAAGGGAAAAATTAATAAAAGAACGAAAAAAGATATTTTAACCGTTCTTGTTTTAAATCCGACAGGAACGTTCCAGTTTTAAGCTGAAAAAAATGAAAAATTATAGAGATGTTAGAAAGTCAGATGCGAGAATTTGAAGAAATTCTTATTAAAAATTACCATAAAAGTGACTATATTTTAGTATTTTTATAAGTATAGATATTTTCCGATTTATAACATAATTGGAATTTAATGCAATTATTATGAAAAGTGAAACATTTTCTGCGAATACTATTCGACAAAAACTTTAACACACACAGATACAAGAAGAACATGCAATTTTTTTTCATAAATCCAAAACATGCAAAGAAAAATACGGTAAACAAACTATTCATATATTAATAATAAAAAAAGCCAAATCATTTCAACCGTCAACGTGTTTTCACTCTACAATGAGTAAAGATAGTCTAGCTTTTAGGCTTAATATGTATTTGAAGCCAAACGGGTATAACTCGGAAAAACACAGCTGGTCAAGAGTAATAAGTTCTCACATGAATGTCTGGGATGATACTGTATTCTGATTTGGGTAATGCATTTGTAAAATAAGAATATTAACACTGTATTTGAGGTCAGAAAGAACTCGCGAATCCAAAACATGGGAGTGGTCACTATGGTGTACTATGGTAAATAACTGACCAACGCAGAAACCGGACCATCGCTTAGCGAAGGAGCGTAATGGCTGAAAAGATGAGTGTTCCAGGCCCATAAAACTGTTTTTTTATTGCTCATTCTAGGAGGCCCTGGTTAAGACCACGTACCAAAATTCATTATTCTAGCTTATCGCGTTTCTGATTTATCCCAAAAATTATTTTTTGTGTCTAAAATTTGGGGTCTCGTGAAAATAGCGGGGTCAAATTTCTTGACCATTAAAATACTTTCTCTTTGTATACGAGAACGTAGAAACAAAATGAGCTTGCTTCCACGGAATCATCTTGCAACCTATTGTTTTAAATTCGATCTTAAGGACCTTACCTTATCAAAATAATTTGCATTACAAAAGTACTGTTTAAATACACGACCTGATACAATAACTGATAACTAGCAATAAAGTTATGAAAAAACCCCAAACTCTGCGATACCTATTCTACTTTAATTCTATGAGTGAAAATCATTATTATTCTCAAGATTTAATTAGCAGAGAAAAATTGTTTTTTGCACAAACTTTCATTTAACTCTACTTGCTCCATATTTATACAGAAGGAACTAATATAATCGACATTTCTCTAGCTTCCTGATGTGTTATGGTTCTGATGCACATTTGTCTTTCTCGATGATTTTATTACTATTAACGATCTACTTTAATATATTTAGAACTTAATTATCAGTTAATCGATTCATTTAATTAAATTTTGTTTCATACGAGTATTGCAACCTGTTAGTGATTTTTTTAAAATTTTATTTCAAGATGCCTAATATTCATAATAATAAATTAGTGAAAAAGAATTAAAATAGAAATAAAGTTCTACTTTATAATTCACTAATTAAAGTATGTTTGTATAAATTCTTTTTATGAAATTTTTCTTCCATTATAATTTCCCTTCATATACAAGCACAAATGGCGCAAGACATTGTTCCACAATATTTTTATTCTGAAAGATATCAAACTTATTTTTTTTTTATCTCTACAGGATTTAACACTTTTATTCGTATATTGTAAAGAAGAATCGGATTGCATGCATGTGCGATGTTTTTCTAGGTGAAGTTTTATTTTGTTTTTTAACTGAATCGAATTGTAACAGTTTAGGAGTTTTTATTCCAAATTATTTCATTGGTTTTAGCTACAAACTAGATACCTCAAATAGGGAAATATATTTGCACTAAGTTTAAATGCTGGAGAATCAAAAACGAGAAATGCTTCTCTCTCTATCTGAATATGAACTCCATTTTCCAGTATTGTAGAGAGACGGGTGTTGATAATTATTCAGTAGCACATTCAGTCACGGTGTAGATTTCTAGACCACGGGGGATCTCCAAACTGTTCCTAAGTAGGGCGCTTATAAAATATTCACTGCAAGGTGAGTAGTTATTAGCCATGGCCCATTTCTGCGTTCCCCGCTACTATAGCCGAGGGATAGGGCACGAATACCTGCCGACAAACAGACAGAAACTCGCTCTTCTCCAGAATAATCCACTTAACAGCGAAAGTCACGTAAAGCGCATTTTTGCATTTTGTTTCAGAAACCCTATTTTCCTCTGCTTTCTCATTACTGGTACAATATTGTTGTGATGAAAACGATTTCTCTCCATAAAACTTGAAAGGAAACGAGATAAAATAAGAACTGTAGGAATTCGTAACGATGAGCTGATAATTAGAAAGTTTTCTTTTTCTTCTTCCGATTCTTCTGAAGACTATAAAATTAATGCAGGCAGAAATTGACTTTTGGAGGAAACAGTTTTCATTCATTACAGCCGTTATTTAATAAGCAATGTAGGCCATCAAGTATAGTTGAAATCCTGTGAAGAGCTGTTAGCCCTACTGATTTTATTATTTTTTAAAAGTAAAATGAGTCATCGAACTCATTCTAATAATATAAAGTTAGAATAAAGGTAAACAAGCAAAACTCGTGCTCTTAGAAAAAGTTCATAAATCACGAAAATTTATTTATTATATTGTTTTTAAAAGTTTAAAGTATAACTTAAGTAGTAATAAGTAAAACTTATTAAATTCTCCCTTTGTCCGAAAATATGTTACACATTTCAAAATCTTTTTTTGCCCGAATTTATGGTGTATATGTAAAATTAACTTATTAGTTATGTAGAGTTGGCTTACTGATGGTCTACATAAACATGATTTAAGATATAAAGTAATTTAATTTGAATTGGGTTATGAAATAATTATGCATGAGAACTTCTTGGGAGGGTTGTGTGTCCGATGGGTCCATTCTCACACGGACATTGATCGATTACCATATGTCAAAGGTTTTCAATTCGCCAAAGCCACGCCAAATCATATAGGGGGCCGTCCACAAATGATGTCACGCTTGGATGGGGGGAGGGGGTTCGTGAAATTGGGACAGTTTGTGACAAGGAGAGGGAAGGGGGTAACAAGAAGTGTGACACCACACATTTTGGTTAAAATAAAAACATTTAAAATCAGCAGATTAAATTTTGAAGTTATTTTGAAATTACCAGAATTCGAGGGTATTTTTTAAATCGGGGTTAAAACAACTTTCATGTGATTTTTTCTTTCACTTATATTCCTTTCTTTTTGAAAAATGCATTCAGGGTAGGTTCTGAGAATATGGTAGCAGCAGAAATTCTTCACCATTAGAAGCAAACTTCCCCCTGTCACACCCTTGAAATGTCCAACAAAAGATACGTCGCCCCACCTGGGAGAGTGGAAGAACTGGTAGTGGCACAAACAGGTTAATCTTATTGAGGCGCTTTTTTTAAAAAATTCAATCTGTTTAAGAGTATTTTGTGTTCATAAAGTAAAGATAAGATTTAAAGCAAAATATATCAAATTCCAAAATACTACTGTTTACAATTGCTCTTCCATACTAATATTTTATTACTATTGTATATTAATTAGGTTTTTTGTTGTAAACCTTAATCTTATTTCATACAAAATAAGTACACATATAATCATTATTATTGTTATGCTCACAAATGTCATTAAAACAAACAGTTAAAATTTAAAAATAAAATTTGAAATATGATCTATAACGTAGTGCTTTGTTTCTGAACTGCAAGTTTATGTTTATGTAATATAGTGTGAAATGTGACAAGGGGGAGGGAGGGGGTATGGTGAAGTGTGACACTTTGTGACAAAGGGGGAGGGGGGGGTCAAAAATATTGAAAAAAAGTGTGACATCATTTATGGACAGCCCCTAGACATCGATAAAGCTTACAATACTGCAACCTTTCCAAGAATTGCAAGTTTTTCAAAATCATCAGCTCGTGAGGATAGTTGACTTAAAGCCCTGAATACGTCGTATTCAGGGCTTTAAGTCAACTATCCTTGGTACGTTAGACGCAAGGTCATTCATAATGACCTCAAAATTGGTCTTTTTTTTGGATTTTATGAAAATTATTTCTTAAAAATACTTTGAAAAATTACCCTAGATTCCCAACGAACCGTTGCAATTACCACTATACGACCCAGCCGTCCCGAGTTCTCAAATGAGACCCAGATCGACGCTGAATTGCACATTCTAAAATTTCCCGACATTTAAGAGACGTCGGGATGTGAGCACAGTTGAAGAGAATCTGGACCCGTAATTTCCTCAAAATTTTTCGACTTTATTCATCCAGCTACGTTGTGCAAACCCGCGTTTACAGAGACGGCCCGAGGTAACTTTACCAACCGGTCAAGGCAACAATATGGCGCCCCTCATCTCCATGCTAATATATGTTTTAAATTCTATAATGTCTACATTCTAAATGTCAAATAAATTTAAAAGTATGCATGTTTTACTTACAAATAGGAATTATTAATATCACGATGACAATTTTTTAACTTCAACTATATTTAAGATTATATAGTGGTCTTATTGAAAGTAAAATAATATATTCATCAAATATATTTTAAAAATATGTGACTTTATATTCACACAGTATTATAAATTCTGTTCAAATATTCACTTTACTTGCCTTTTGACCTGCAAAACATTTCATTATCCCCTCAATTTCAATATTCTTCAAAAGGTTCCTTTCATTTGGCACAGTTGCTAACCCAACTAGTCGTTCCTGGGACATGGCGGAATCGTGGATACATTTTAATAAGTTTCAGTTTAGAAAGTCTTCTCTCGTCAGTTAAGGTGGGTTTGCACGAGACCAATATTGACAGTCAACAGCATGTAATTGTGCCGACGCGACAAGAACTTGTCATTGTTCGCTCTTTCTGTGGATGTCTGATCTTCTTTCCGCGCATGCGTGAATTTAATGTCGATACAATATTGTCTAGTGTAAGTGTCTTTACTGTCAGAGTCAGAAAAATCCTCATATCCACTGATCATGTCTATTAAACCATTCTTTTTCCCTTCACACCCCCATTTTGGTGCCACACCGGACTTCGGCGCCATGGGCAGTTGCCCGGGCCTAGGGCCGCCTCTGCGCGTTTTTCACAGAGAGCTCTAACTTTCAATTCAAAATTATCACTGTTTCCCTGCTGAATTTTTTTTGTTTCAGTCCATTTTAACCTATACATGTCTTCTAATTAATTTCTTGTCGAGTTGCAACACAGTAACTTAAATGAAAAAACGGATCTGGACACGGAAACCCCCTTTTCCAAATTTTTACACCACACTAGAATCTTACAGTGTATTGCTGCTAAGTTTTAATCAATTCAATAGCACTAGCTTTCCCTCAGCCTTTAGTAGCTCCTCTCAATTATTTCATCTGATTTAATATCTCAAACTCGAATTCTTACATAACTAATTTAATTAAAAGACCAAACCTTAATTTGACGCGGAGGTGTATCCCTGATGCTTCGCATCCTCGCGGTGCTCCGTAACGAAAACTCCGTTCAGTTGAGCGCAAATGGCACTACTTAATGACTTAGCGCAAACGCTACTGAGCGCAAGTTCCACTCTTCCCTTGCGAACATGCCGAATTCGCTGTAACCGTCCCTCATGACGAAGTTTTGAGATAAGCAATCTTATAGGAATTTCAGTTGATTTCTCCGGTTTGTTACTTTTGCTTTGCAACACGACACTGCTTTCGTCAAAATATACGGCCGGGGGGGAAGGGGGGGGTTATACCTACAATTTTATACAAAATAATAATTTTCTTCCTTATTCAAAATTTCTAACTTGATCGAATTTAAATGTTTTTCATATCGCGTGTTATTTAGTGGTTACTGCCAGATGCCAGCAAGGCTACTCATTACTAAATTTTACTGCATCCGTAATCTTTAATGTTTTTTTACTTTCTCGTATACGAAGTATACAAAGAGAAAGTATTGTAATCGTCAAAAAACTCGAATTCGAGATTTTGACGAATCTCCACGTTTTAGACCTCCCTGAGTCCGAAAAACACAATTTTGGAATTATGTCTGTCTGTGAACACGATTACTCGAACACTATTAGAGCTACGGGGATGAAATTTGGTATGTGGTCTTTAAATATAATTTGTAGGTTTCTATCAAATTTTGGACAAAATCTGTCAACGGGAAGTCTGTCTGTCTGTCTGTCCGAAGTCATGTGAACACTATAACTCAAAAACCTGAATAGCTAGATGAATAAAATTTGGTACACAGTTTTATCGTCATGAATGTAGGTCCGTATAAAATTTTGGGCCAAATCCGTAAAAGGGTTGACTGTTTGTCGGTCTGTATAATTTACTATTGAAACCAATCCGTTATCTCCACGCGCATGCCTACTGGAAGCAATCATCTGTGCACGCTAAAGGAGCGAATTACATCAGTTTGCCCTTGAGACGGCAAAAGTGAAACCTACCAGTGTGCGATTTTTTACCTAGATATTTTTCAATCACTATAATGAAAAACGTTCTGATAGTCATTGGATTCTAGATAACAGTAGGTTCGAATTTTTTTAGCCACTCGGGGGAAGGAGAAACGGCACCTTTTTGGGGAAGTATACGAGAAAGTTTAGGGGAGAACACTCCCGCTGTTTTTTTAAAAAAAACTAGTTGATCCCGCGCAGAGCATATGCGCTCAGTTATACGCATACCATGATTTTCCTGGCGCTTCTAGAGCCCAAAACTGGCGATTCAGCGCTCCAAGAAAATTCGCCAAGACAAAAGAAGCCGCCAAGTGGTGTAAGCATAAGAGAAAAGTAGCCAATGTACAATGTTCACCATTGTAATCTCCATAATTTGCACCTCAATTTGTGAAATGACACGATTTTATCTTCGCTCTTACTTAAACTATGTTGACATGATCTAAACGTTCTCTGGATCGCCTAAGCACATCTGCTTCAGTTCTAACTTATCTCTTTTGAGTAATTTCATCCAAAGTGTTAGGCACAGGAAGCGAGTTTGCCAATATCACTTGTTAGTCTCGTAAAAACTATAACCCTTGTAGTAGAGACAGGCAGCTTGAATAACACTGGTTATGAAGAGCTGCTGGATAATAAGCTAAAAGCGTCCTGGCTTTTTGCAGTGGAACTTCTATGAGATAGAGCCTTTCTTATTGTTTTAGGAATGTCGAAACATATAAGTTAAAAGAGACATTTATTTGGACGGCCACATTTTAGAACATATTTACAGATCGCCACATTTCCATTTAACAGGGTTGATACTTGTCCTACATCTTATAGGTACAGTACCAGCAACAGCTTACATAGCACTGAAGTCTCTCCGAGAAAAGAATACTTAAAGGATCTACAGATCCTATAAAAATGACATAGTAGAGACAAGCATATATACTCTGCTAATAATCAGATCTACATATCAGCAGCGGGAATCGAATAGACAACTTCATACGATTGCGATTAAATAGCTGCTAATATGGATGTCAAGTGAAGTGACTAACTCAAAGAAATGACGTAAAAATCTTAAAGAAAGAATGCTTCGAATCTTAGAGTAAAGGTACGAGAGACAATTTAGAAAAGATGCAAGCTTCGCAGCTTAAAATGCAGAATTTCCTAACACAAAGTTTCATTATATTGTAAGAAATATTGCGAATTCTTCATCTTGAACTCATTTTTTTTCGAGAAGTTATTTTACACCAGAACGAATATAGTATTAGGCTATGACTATGAAGTTATGCCTAACATGGCGGAGGCTACCGGTTTTGCTTTGTAAACAAACAGATCGTTGCCATCGGCAAAAGAGAAGTGAACCTCTTTTCTGTGCCACGTACGTTAGCGTTTTATATGCATATTGCATTCTCGAATGGAGGGAGTATACAATTTACCACATCCGTTCGCAGCATTCACAACATCGTGTATCAAATAATATCTTGAAGTATGCTTAAAACTCAGAAATATTGTAATTCATCATACTTTAAGAGTAAAGTTCAAATCCACAGCGGAATGAAAAATGGAAAATTTACTTCAAGGTTCCTGAAATATTTTATCTAAACACCATTACAATGGCCTTTCAGATTGGATTGGAAATCCCTCCCATTACACCACATGACCAAAGGCTAAATACAGTTGGCACTCTCAAATTGCCAATTGCTTCACAATTTGAGGAAATCATCTATGATCAAGCATCATTATTTTTACCTATTATAAATCATTGGATACACAGAGTGTCCACACTTATCGCGGTCCAATAGATAATTTCTAAACCGTTAGAGAGAGACCTATAGTTACAATTGGAAAAATGCTTTAAATGGAAGGAAAAATTATAATACATGTTTTCTAAGAGAATAAATGTATTCCTGAAAAAGTTACGAATTCTAACTTTTTATGTGGTCCCCCGGTCCTATCAATCATATTTAGTAAAATATTCTTGACACTCTAATATTTTAAATAAAAAAAAGTCCCACTCTTTTGCGACTAAAACTGACCGAGTTATGGAGCTTTGAATATCGCTGACTTAGACCACTTTACACCATTTCAATAGCCGTCTTGAAGACTATCCACAAATCAATACGCAGCACTTGCTCGACGAGGCCGCTGATTGGTTCGTAGTTCCAGTACTCATTCAGTTTTAGTCGCAGAAAAGTGGGACTTTTCTTGTTTAAAATGTTAGAATGTAAAGAATATTTTATTAAATCTGACTGATAGGACCGGGGACCGTATAAAAAGTTATAATTCGTATTTTTTTCAGAGATATATTTAGTGACTGAAAAAACATATATTGTAATTCTTCCCTTTATTTAAAGCATTTTTACAATTGGAACTATATATCTATCTGACGGTTTAGAAATTAGCTATTGGACCACGATGTATATTCCACTGCAAATTGCGTCGTTTCAGTCTTTTCTCGTCGAATTATGGTGTGGTCTTGTTTTTCGACATTTCACCTACTGTCGAAATGACATGCAAGGATTCTCCCTTCGAAGTCATCAGAAATGTTATGCCTAATGAGTTCATTGCGCCCGAAGTTTCGAATCTCTGCCCATTACTCGTCATTTCACGCATCTGGTCGTCACTAGCAGTTTGCTTAAAGCAGTTTTGGCGACAAGAATGAGCCCCAGAGTCATTTATCTTTTGGCAGGCAGCTGAAACTAACTCTAATTACGTTCGTTTTCGAGCACCTGGCAGTTTAAAAATAGCTGCAAATCAAAAGTGGGAGAATCCTGTCTGTGCTCAGCCACTCCGCTTTCTAAATAAATTAATTTTCATGCAGGCAACCCTCGATGGATGTAGCTTGATGTACACAGCAGATATCAGACTACATTAATAAAAATTGATTATTATTAATGTATAATAATACTTGCTGCTTAAAATTTAATCACAGTGTTCAAAGGGCAACGTACAGAAAAATAAATCCTGGTAATCATGCTTACGCCAAATCTCTCGAACACTTTTGAAACACGAGGAAACGAGTGACGTAAAAAATAAAAAAGATACCATTGGATATATTCTTCTCTTCGAATTTTTCGTATACTTTGACAATATGAAGTATTCTGTGTTGGCTGTTGCTGTATAGTGAAAGAGAATCGAGTACGCTGGAGCATCAGACTAAAAAAATAGCCGATCTTCATATAAAAAATAATTTATTTAGCTATTTACAAAAAGAAGTCGTTCAGTCATTCATAAATTTTTGGAGAATTCTCTTGCCAGCTTGAAAAATGAATCAAATTCAAATCATTCACATTTCGCGCTTGGTCTGCACCTCGAGAAACAAAACATGCAAAATTAATTGGCAGAACCGCATTTAGCTGTGGTATTTAAAATCAGTGGCGAAACCGGGAGGTGGGGGGCTATCGGGCTGCAGCCGACCCCCAGAGCTAAACCAAAATTTTATTTAAAACTACTACAACTATTTGGTCTTAATTTTCATTTCAAAAATAATAAAATCGTGACAACATTGCTTTCTGGCTTGACAGGCTCGAAAATTTTCCAACTTTTCTAGTCATTCCACTTGTACTTGTAGCTTTGACGCGGTCGAAGACATTTTTTGGCTCGTTATTTCATTGCATTTTTATTAAATTATCCAAAGTATTGTAGTGTTTTTTATGATTCTTACTGTCAGGTGAGGAAAGTCTGTAAATTGTTTTGGTTTACATAAGCCAAGATGTTTGACATTCGTCACTACGATACAAAATTTTTATGACCTCAGCCCCCCCCCTCCCCGACTTGAATCCTGGATTCGCCACTGTTTGAAATACAAGATTGAAGATTGAAATTTCGTTACAACGCATTTTGAAGTTCTTCCTGTTGACCGATTAGATCGAAACTCGAATATTATTCTGCAGTTTTCATTTCAAGGCCACATACTGATCACTCCCAGATACGGAAACCGTACGCGCTTTTGCGCATGTGCGAGGCGGAGTTGATTTCACCAAAATAGGGGAGAAGTGAAAGATGGAGGGTGAGATGTTTACATTTTACTTAGCAGTAGATAGAAACATTTTATTTTTGTTTGTTAATTTGCTGTAAAGACTAACTAAAAAATACGTCTAATCGGACGAAGGTCATGACCCAACAAAGAACTCTGGTTAAGCTCTCTTCTTACTCAGTGCCAGTCACCCATTTCCGTAGTACGAGGGATGTTTCGAAAGCAAGTTTCGCCATGCTTTTTCACAAGGAAGCTTTATTACAGACAGAAACATACAATGACATAACGAAGTACAAACTTTTGGCTATTTCTCCACATATTCGCCACCGACACATTTGTCGTACAGTGAAATCAATTTCCAAAAACCATCCTAGTAGAAATCGATGCCCAGCGATTGCATTATCGTCCAAGAACAAAACCCCTCGACTCATGAGCCCTGGTCTCTTGCGTCGAATGACGGACATCAGTTTGGTGAAGGTGTCGTAATAGCGTGCCGCATTGGTGGTACCTGAATTGAAGAAATCAATCAAAATGACACTCTTTGCGTCCCAGAACACTGTCAGCACAACCTTCCCTGCGGAGCGCAAAACTTTGAATTTTTTAGTTACGGGCGAGATGGGATGCTTCCAAGTCATTGAGGTGGACTTGGTATCTGGGGTAAAGTTGCGCACCCATGTCTCATCGCCTGTAATGATCCTGAAAAGAAAGTGAGAGATGAAGAGGTGCGACAGGCTGTGAAGATCCTGAAAAGAAAGTGAGAGATGAAGAGGTGCGGAAGGCTGTGATGATCCTGAAAAGAAAGTGAGAGATGAAGAGGTGCAGCCGGCTGTGAAAAACTTCCTTCTCTCGCTGGGAACCGATTTATACTGGGATGGTTTCTTGAAATTGATTTCACGCCACGAAAAATGTATCAATGTCGGTGGCGAATATGTGGAGAAATATCCAAAAGTTTGTACTTTGTTATGTCATTGTATGTCTCTGTTTGTAATAAAGCTACCTTATGAAAAAGCATGGCGGAACTTACTTTTGGAACGTCCCTCGTAAATTCGCCCAAAAGTGCGGGTCTCGGGTTTTTAAAATGAACAGTAGCGAATTCTATTTTTCTAGTTAGTTGCGTTCTTGAGTGTTCGCGAAAACACTCGTGCAAATAGACCGACCGACAGAGAGTCAACCAGTAGATGGGTTAGGCTTAGATTTGATGCAGATCTTCGATGAAAACACCATATGTGCCAAATTCCATCACATTAGCTCGTTGCATTTTGTTCATATGCGGTCAGACAGACAGATTTCCCGCTAACGTAATTCTCCCAAGATTTGATAGAAATCTACAGTTTTGATGTAAAGACCGCGTACCAAATTTCATAAGCCAACCAGTCGATGGGTTAGGCTTAGATTTGATGCCGATCTTCGATGAAAACACCATATGTGGCAAATTCCATCACATTATCTCGTTGCGTTTTCAGATATATTTTGTTCACATGCAGTCAGACAGACAGACTTCCCCCTAACGTAATTCTCCCAAGATTTGATAGAAATCTAAATGTTGATGTAAACACCGCGTACAAAATTTCATTCGTACGGCTTTTTTTCCGTTTTTGGGTGATAGTGTTCACAGACAGACATACGCAATTCCAAAAATGTGTTTTTCAGAAAGGATGTCCAAAAAAGTGTTTTTCAGAAAGGACGTCCAAAAATGTGTTTTCAGAAAGGACGTCCAAAAATGTGTTTTCAGACAGGACGTCAAAAATTGTGTTTTTCGGAAAGGATGTCCAAAAATGTGTTATTCATAAGGTGACAACCGTCCTCCTTTTGTAAGTTCTGTCCTTCCTCGAAAAGTGTCCTCTTTTTCAATATTTGAAATTAGAACACTGAATTTAGATTTAAATTCTGAAAAATGAATACAATAGGAAAATAAACTTGATGAAATTGATAAAAGATGGTGGAAATAGTCAGTTATTTCAAAAATGAACATATTTTATGTGAAAATTTATTTTTGTTCAATATTCGTTGTACTGCCCAAGAATTAAAGCAGCAGTTGAAAGGGAATTTTTACTTGCTAATGATTTTCGGACATGTGAGAAATCGAGATTGAATGTTGTTATTCTAGCCGCAGCACTTGCCGTTCAATTCACTATGAAGGATATTTCTTGTTCAAATATTTCGAATATATGTTAGAAGTTATTACATTGACAGAAAATATTTATTCTATGGAAAAGTACTAATTTAAATAATAGTTAATAGGCATGTATGCATAATTACAATTTAAAACGTTACAAATGTTTTAATTACGCATTTATCATATTACTGGAAAATCACCCGTCATGGTATGACGGGTGAAAATTGCCTCTTCATTCGAGAGATTTCCCTCCAAATTTGACGTGTGTAATTAGATATATATGCGAGAGAAATGTTTAACATTGATTGAAAACAAATAAAATAAACATATGTTTTATGACAGGAATTTTTTTATTTAAATATTATTTACACTTCTTACAAAGCACTCTGCTTGTCAAACGTTGCCAAAAAATATCAAATTCTATCATCACGATTGCAATAAATAATCAGATGCATCGTGGCGTCCAAAATATATCACGCGCATGCTATACCACTGACGTGATTTACTACTTTCTGTTAAAAAACGGAAATTAATTTAAAATTTCTCGGGAACTATTGATCATAGCGAGATAAATTTTATATCAATCGATAGCAAATTTTATTTCACTTTTTTAGAGCTATTAAATTTGATTTGAAATTAGAACGACAATTACTCTTTTTAATTTAAAATTACTGAAATTTAGGTGTTCTAACAATGAAATAATGCTGTTTAACGTCTCGCAGTGCTATGGCTCTAGTTTTATTGTTGGTGACGTCAGAGCGTTACCGGATCAGTGAGAGACAGATCTGGCTATTATATTAGTAATAGTGTATTCTGTATTATTGTTGTTATTGTTGCAATGATCACAATGTTTCTTTTATTTACGATATATTTTTCTTCATTTTATTTTTGTCATCCTTTTCATTGGAGAAAAGTTTGTCACCTTATTATTCTTCAAAATCTCGAAGTCAAATTTTTCGACGATTACAATACTTTCTCTTTGTATGCTTCGTATGCGAGAAAGTAATAAAAGCCTAAGAGATGAGCTAATAAAAGGAACTTTATTCATTGCAAACGGTCTACGCACTTTTAACTTGCTTCTGAACTTTTGGAGTAACCTTCTGCTTAATTAGCATTCAAGTCTTCTGCTCTCTCGTAGACAGATTTCCCCTTCTCATTTTCTTGGAAAGTTTTTTTCTCTGCCGAGGCAATGACTCAGGGGTTGCGTGCGAAGTGGAAAGACCGTCTGGGAGATCGATTCTATTTATATATTCTCGGTATTTGCCTTTTTATGAGATATCTTTTCCGGTTTCCGAGCTGCTACCGAGAAAAACCGGCGATGACAGGCATTTTCCTCTGAATATTCAGGATCAAGGGACTTGATCTCATCTGACAGGACTCGGATATTTGTCAAGGTATTGATGACTGCCGATTCTCTTTTTCTGTGTATCTATTCTCTCTCGGTCTTAATGCACGCTACGAAATGTCAATTTATCGATTTTCTGTTGCTAAATTAAATAAAGACAGGAAGAGAAGCATCTTCTTTTGTTCGTTGATCTTTGGAATATCAACTTATTGATCATCAATGTTTTCTTGAAGTTTAGTTTTTTGCAGTCCTAATAATATTAGTTGATAACAGAATATTTGCTTCACCGTATTCCTTCACGTAAGGCCTTTCGACACGTGTTGTAGTATTTTAATATATTGGTAACAGATCTGATGTACTTTTCAAAGAATTAATGTATGAATTTTTCCACAGTAGACAGGAAATACTGTTGATGAGTTTAACCATTTCGCACCTAAAGCAGGTATCCACAAACCAACCTGAGGAGACAAACGTCGTTTTTAGTCGGCATCCACAAAATAACTCTCAGAGCCGAGCGCCGCCTATAGCCAGCGGCATTCATTCGAACTTTAATTATGACTATAATAATTTTAATTACAATAATAGTTTAAATATAGTTCGTTTCAAAAAGCGGAGACTAGCACTTGTGGACGATTTTACTACGGAAAGGGGTGACAGGCAATGAAGTAAGATGAGCGCATTTCCGGAGTTCTTTGTTGGGTTGTGCTAATTAAAATGTAAACATTACCCCTCCATATTTCATTCCCCCACTATTTTGGTGAAATCAATTCCGTCTGGCGCATGTGCAAAGGCGCTGAGGGTTTCCGTATCTGAGAATGATCAGTAGATATTATGAACATATTATTTTATAGAAAAGCCGTTTTCTTCCAAGAGCATGTCAAGGTGGGATTGTTCAGGGGTAAAGTCGCGCTCCTACGGCCTGTCTTTCCACGAGTTCCGTCCGCGGTTCGCGTTATTCTCCATCGTCAGAACAGGAAGAATCGATGTGGCTTTTGGGCTTGTAAGTGCTTCTCTTGTTTCCCGCGTTATGGCGGTAAATAGTTCACACGTCAAAGGATGGGTGAATGGTCAGACGGCGTCAGTACATCCGTTCAATCGACCGCTTCGGGGAGGTTTGACAAACTACGAGCAGTGAAAACGGCGCGACTGTTCGGAATTTCACCGACAACAGTCCACAAGTACAAACCTCGAGCGACTCGACGTTTGCCAAGCCACACGCCATGGGAACAAGGCTTAAGGCGTAAACTCAAACGCCAAAGACTGTGCACTGTGGTGTTTTGGCCTAGGTGTGACCAAATAAATGCTGTAGGTTGACCTAAGTACTTTATTTCACAGCTTTAATTTAAAGAACAAAGTCTAACATAGAAGTCTAGGTTAAATAACTATATACAACGTTCGATCATTTAGTTCAGGGTTCTAAGACGTTAGAGTTCAATGGAGTCGTAGTCCATGAAAGCAGTAATTCAGTGCCGGATGGATAGATTCCACCTTTCAGCGTGATAACCTATACATGAGACTACAAGGAGTGCTCGCAATTTGATGAGCCGAGAGTTCGGGAAATTGCCCAATCTCGGTGTTGCTGCCAAAGTCCGAATTAATTCGGCACTTTAAATCCGAGCTGATCACACAGCTCTCTGTCGGCGCTCCCGGAGTCTGAAACCAAGATCGAGCCTCCTAAACGGTTCTTCACCGCCCTCCTCGTTCTCCATCCAGCATTCTGTCTTTATCCCCTACCTCAAGGGGTGGAGCTCAGCCTTCCTTCCACTCCACTGGCTAATCGTACTTCCGGGTGACCAACGACTAACCTTCCCTGTTCCCAGTGGTCAAAATCCCATCGTGGGGAAGGTTCTTGGGTTTTGCCACCACCGGGCTATACATGGGTGACACGAAAGCGTACCGCTAATGCGCTCTCTGACAGATATTGATTCCTCTGCTTTATGGCGGCTCTCTGTGTGAAGATATTACTCTTGCGCACGTCTCGTTAACGACCACCAGGTGCAGCTGTCGTGCAGTCTGCGGCTGACATGAAAGGAACTGGACTCTCTTTCCCGTGGGAACGGTGCTCTCGGGGAGGAAACATGACAGCACAGTTTTGACTCGAGGTCTTGTCCAGTGCTAAAGCGGAGCAAACCGCCATATTGAAAGGGTTAAAAGAATAGATTTTCTGTAATACTCCCTCCGGCCGACTTTAGTTGTCTGATTTGCCTTTCTCTTTCAAGTTAAGAAAAAGACAACTTGAGAAAACTTGGCTTAGATAATTGATCGCACATCTTTTAACGTATGCATATGAAAATTGATGGAACTAATCATTACCATCTGCCACTTATGACAGAAGGAAATTTGGGACGAAACGGTCAACTCCCTTCGGCATTGTTATGTAAAGACACAAGGTGTCAAAGGATTTGGTGTCAAAGACACAACGTGTCACCGGTACATTTGATTATTAGACTTAATAAACAATGTTAGACAAATGACTTTAGTTTTGTATGTTTCCGTACATTTCGAAATAATAAATTCCCCCTTTTTTTGAAAAACTGTCTCCTAATTTTGGTGAAGAAAAAATAGCAAATTGGAGGTCTAAAGTTTAATATTGTTTTTATTATCCCTCAAATGGGAATCAAATGAAGAAATGTTCCAAGTACTGATCGTTTCAAAGTGCCAATACTAGCATTTTGGGACGGTTTTATTCCTGAAAGGGGTGATAGGCAATGAGTAAGATGACAGCATTTCCGGAGTTCTTTGTTAGATCACGCTGTGTAAAATGGAAACATCTTCTCCTCCATTTTTTACTTCATCCCTATTTTGTTGAAATCAACCCCGCCTGGCGCTTGCGCAAAAGCACGGAGTGTTTCGGAATCCGAGAATCATCTGTAGCTTCTTGCCTGTGAAGCAGAAAAACTTCCAGCCAGTACAAATTACCGGAAACGTCACGAATCGCTCATAAAGCATGCGGATGAAGCGTTGATGGAATATTTCCTTTCTCTTTCCGATCATTTGAAAAATATAATACAGTAAAAGTTCGATTAACCGTCACCGTCCGGACCAGAACTGTGACGGATAACAGAAATCTCTTAACTCTTTAATCCCGAGGCGACTTTTTTCTTCTAGCCCCTTTAAAACCGTGCCTTTCCGGGAGGAGACGACATAAATTGGACTCTCCCAACCTGGGTGGTCATTTACACCCCCCCATCTCCTGCTACAACCTTCCCTTAAAGCGCACAGAAATGGGCTGTGGTTGGCAAGGATAATTGGACCCCCTACCGCGCTTGTCTCCTAAGCAGTCTCAAAACCTCCCCTCCCCTCAAAAGAAGCCAACAGCCTCAGACCGGGCTGCGTCGCTGTTAAGGAGAAGTTTTCAGACCGCACGAGACGCATATTTACGGATCCTACTATGGTTTGGATCGAGGTCGCTTTTCATTGGCTCTCAGCGTCACGTGACTTCGCTTGCTTCTGAATGATGTCATAGCAGCGCGTTTAGTTTGGATTTCGATTTTTGTCTTAGCTATTGTTGTTTATTGTTTTATTTAATACGAATGACATACATTTTGTTTTGTACAACTTTATTTTTTCTTTGCATATTTTGAATAAACGTTTTTAATAGCACTCTTTCATTATTTTTTCAAAATAACATTTGTATTTTTGAGGAATGCACGTCTTTTAAATAATGGCCTTATAATGATCTTTTTTCGTACTTTGCCTTAAATAGCATTTGCCATGCTAAAGAAAGCCAAGGTATTATAAACAATGCCTAGGAAAAGTATATAATAAATCTCATATTTCATACTTTGCCAAAAGACGCCCAGTATTCTATAAAATTCCTAGGTATTCTATAGAATATTGGAGTTTCATTCTTTTCCGGTAATAAATATCATCGCTTAACAACCAACACCAGCTATCTCAATTCTTTGAAATTTCAAAGAGTAAGGAAATAATCAACTTTTCGCAACCAATGACGAATATATCTGAGTTTTTTTTAAACATGTGATATAAACATAAGACCATATGTTCCAACCACATGTAAAAAAAAAAAAATCAGAAATATTCGTTATTGGTTGCGAAAAATTGATTATTTCCTTACTCTTTGAAATTTCAAAAAATTGAGATAGCTGGTTCTGCATGCTAAGCGACTATATATTACATGAGCAATAAGAAAATAAATTTGGTGCCGGCAGCGTGCAATTAGAAGCTAGATGTCGCGGACAGTTACTTGATTCCATTAAGGACGATCGTATAGACAATGAACAGAACAGGTGAAAAGCTAGTAAAAGAGAAAGGGTTAAATGTCTATCACAATTTAAAATGACTTTGTTTAGAGAATCATGAATATCAAATTGCACATAGGAAATTCAATTGAAATTATATTTCCGGCGAAGAAACTGGTTGCTGAAGGCGGCTAGTATTAATATAAAAGAAAGATAAAATTAATGTAAATCACTCGCATTAATATCATTTGAATTTAAATCTTCGCTCAGTTTATTTTATTTGGGGAGCAACGGGTCTTTCTTGTGCCACTGAGGATCTTAAGTACACTGGTGGACAAATGTTATGGACCATTTTTAAGACTCGAAAAATTTTGACTTAAAAGGGATACAGTGGATCGCAATCAGTGCAGAATCGTGGGATATACAATCATTGGAACTCACATTTTACAGTGAAGATTCGGTCACGAGGACACTTAGGGGACGGTCAACAAATTGATGAAGACGAAAATTATTTTGTCTCGCCCTTTTTCACCGAAAGCTGATAATGAGTTGAAACTTTCATCAATGGTTTTGTTTAATGTGCATAAAGTTTGCATGCATTTTCGTAAAAATAGCAAAAATATTCGTGAAGATATAAAGGTTTCTTTAAAAAATCCCTAATTTTTCCGCATGTGTTTTGCTTATAACATGCAGAGTTTTCAACAAAATTGTACGAAACTTACAGAATATTTGAAAATGTGTAAAAGAAAATTTGTATTAAAATTTGAATCAAATACATTGGATATTACAGGAAATAAGAGTATTTGAAGTAAATAATTTTTTACTGCGCATGTGCGAAACGTTACGAATTTTTTCTTTCACAACTTCAAAACCAGATATATTTGACAATTTATATAAAAATTCCAGTTCGATACTGTTAATATTCCAAAAGTTATCGGCATTGCAACGAGGTGAATTTCAGTACACTCAAAGAGAAGCTAAATGATAAGGGTTCATGCACAAATCTTAAAAATGGTCCTTATCATTTGTCCACCAGTGTAGTTTCTCATTATTTTAAGTTTCGGAAAACTACGTCCAGTTTCCACAGTCGTTTTCTGAATTGTTCATAAAATTCTTAGGATTATACTTAAATTGGGAAATGTATTATTTTGTGGGATTGGGAACACAGGAAATAAGCTTAGCTAGATTTCATGATCTTAGAACAGTTTCGGATGTACTCATAAGGTAATTCGGCACTGGACTCCGAGGATACTCCGATTCATAGACCTTAACCCTTCACTGCATACTGTATCAAATTTGATACATAATTTATTTTTCATGTTAATAATGAATAGAAAATTTTTTGTCCACTCGTACACGCTGTATCAGAAACATCATAAGAGACCGGGTAATAATCATTCGTTTCATTTTCCACGAACAACACGGGTACTATTGATAAGTCTGTGGTAGTCAGTTATTCCTGATAATAAATTCCTGATACAAATTCCTTATACAAATTCCTGATACACAATCCCTGATACAAATTCCTTATACATAATTCCTGATACAAATTCCTGATACAAATTCCTGATACATAATTCCTGATACATAATTCCTGATACCAGTGGCGAATCTAGGATTCGGGTCTGGGGTTGAGGTCATAAAAACTTTGTATCGTCATGATGAATGTCAAACCTCAAGGCTAAAGTAAACCAAAACTCTTTAACTTTACAGACTTTTCTCTCCTGACAATAAGAATCATAAAAAAACAATTCAATACTTTCGATAATTTGATAAAAATTACAATGAAATAACTAACCAAAAAATGTCTGACCGCGTCAAAGCTACAAGTACAAGTGGAATGACTACAAAAGTAGGAAAATTTTCGAGCCTCTCAAGCCAGAAAGTAATGTTGAAACGTTTTTATTATTTTTTTAAAAGAGGGAAATTAAGAAAAAACAGTTGCAATGATGTTAAATAAAATCAAGAATTCTGGCTTGGCTCGGGGGGGGGGGGCTGTAGCCCGATAGCCCCTCCCCTGGATTCGCCACTGCCTGATACATCTATTGACATATTTACGCAGTTTTTAGCTTTTCAAAGGAATCTTGCATCTTTGATGGTGTCATCAATTGCTTCTATAGGTATTTACCATTTGATATTACTCTTAAAATACTTTTTTTTATTGTTTTATAAAAAAGAAATATTGATTTGTTGCGTTCATTAAATTCAATTTAATAATATCACATTTCTATTTGATTTTTTTGTGTATTTTTCTGTTGTTATATGTGAACTTCCCGTGCCAAAATCATTTTATATTTTGAAATTTAAAAAATCGTGCATTGAAGAGTTACGGACATTACTGGGCAGCATGATTCGGCAATCTTAATTTTCCATATCATTTGGCCTATGCCGAAACATAAACAACATCCTGGTGTTCCAATTTTTAAATGCTTCTTAGAGAGATCTTTAAATTATTTTGCCTTTATTCAACCTGTCCGGAAATTAATGCATATCGAAACTTCTTCCTTTCATGAATATTTAATCAGAAAGTGCCATTCTTATATACGAAGGGTTTCTCCAACACATGCGAACGTGCGTTTATAAAAGAAAGAAAAGTGTGTTAATTGTTGCGTTCTCGTGTTGCAACTCGGCCGGATGTCTCGGAAAGAGGCTCGCGTGTCTCGGCCGACACACTTGCGCCTTTTTATGGAGTTAAAGAACTCTCCGAGGCGCACACGAAGAAAGTCGTTTACTGGGTTTATGGAGAAAATCAATTCTTGTTGCCTGTTTTTTCTCTTTTATTGGAAGGAGATCGGTTCCTGTTTCCGAGAAAACTTGGTCAGCGTGTGATGACGCAACAAAACTGTTACAGTTCAGGTAAAAATCTTTCCACTGCATCAAAGGAGAAAATTCTAACCGACATTTAACTGACATGTTCAATAAAAAGCTATTGGATGCAGTGTTCACCAAAGATATATTTATAAAATTACAAATTTATGAATTCTCACTTGTATGCATATTTGTAATAATGGTTCATATTTTGAAGATAATATCCGCCGCTCCAAAAGCGCCAAAACGGAACACAATTCTGACTGGACTTCTCGGTGGACATACATGCTTTATCCAACTTTATCTTCTGCTGGGTGAGCCATCTCTCTCTCCAGTCTTTAAAGGATTATCCCTTTTTTTCCGAATATGAATAATTTACACAAATCTATGCTTTTATCAGCATTCACAAAATTACAATTAATTGTCTCGCCATTTCTAAAATGATTCAAATGTTTTAAAGGTGCCAAACTCGTCACTTACCCTCGTCACCATATTGAAACATTAAAACGGCCCCATCTTGAAACGGAATAAAAGAACATAAAAATTATTACATATACGTGGTTTTTTATGGCTTTAAAGTACTTACATTTTTGTCAGATTTGTTAAAAATCGAACAACGCGTTTGGCCGTGACTGTGTAACAAACAAATTTACAGACAGACGGAATGCTGAACGATCGTGTTAAAACGGAGACCTCGCGATTCAAAGCTGTAATAATACTTAGTAAACACATTAGCTTGCGAAAATCACAGGATTCAGTAGAAAACAGACTTTCTTCCTACCCGCGGAAATCGCGAGATAAGCAGTCAGAGGGTTAATGGCTTAGTTTAGCTTAAGAGTCAAACGAAGCGAATTAACTTAATAGCATTTGTTATCGATTTTACATTTTAATTCATTTTTTATAACAGTACTAGTTTATTAGCGCTGAGATAATTTCGAATTAATTTACGATCAAAACAAACAATTACTCATCGTGATAATCAAGTATTCAAATAGAAGACAATTTCACTGCAGTTCTCGAGCGTGTTTTATAAAATTGGGTTCAAATGAAGACGGATGTAATCTCATGTCGGGAGATGCGTGAAGCTTATTGCGATATTTATCATTAATATAAACATAAGGCGAGTGTGTGCTTTCCACAGTTTCTGTGTTTGTGAAAGGCATTAAATATTTTATTGCTTTGACACTGAGTTTTTGGTTTTCTTCTCTCACTGCTACTCAGAAGACTTTCGGTTTAGTTTTTAGTTTAGTTATATTAACGTCCGTTTTGAAGCAACACGAGTGCCATTTTGGGACGGACCTCGTCATTTTGAACCTCGGTCAGATGACGAGGAGTACACCTGAGTTGGCGCCCAGTCCACGCCAGCGGAAGGATTCTTAGCCACCAAGTATGATTTATTATTTAAGCATAAGACGAGTATGTTCTTTCCACAGTTTCTGTGTTTGTAAAAGTTATTGAATATTTTATTGCTTTGACACTGAGTTTTTGGTTCTGTTCTTCCACTGCTACTCTGAAGGCTTTCGGTTTAGTTATATTAACGTCCCGTTTTGAAGCAACACGAGTGCTATTTTGGGACGGACCTCGTCATTTTGAACCTTGGTCAGATGACGAAAAGGACACCTGAGCTGGCGCCCCCTCTCCAAACTTCCAAACTAAGCCAGCGGAAGGATTCTGGGCCACCAAGTATGATTTATTGTAAAATAAGCCCAATACACGACGGATCTTCAGTGGAATCAGGTTTCGAACCTGGAACCCTCCGGCCCCAAAGTCGAGGCCTTATCACCAGGCACCGCGGCCGTGCAGAAGACTTTCGGATTTGTATAACTTTCAGTTTTCCCACGAATTCTGTAACTCTTTTTTCATTTGAATCTATCGTGTTTTGTGTTTTCGGCCATTGCCAATATTACTTTCGTGTACCCTCTAGGGCTACGCTTACTATTGGTTGAGAACTTCTGATCTGATATTACCTAAATTTACAGCAATGGCATGAATAACATAGATATTCCGAAATAATAACTCATGTAAGGAAAATGACGCGGAACAAAATTAAAGATTAAATAAGTTAAAGCAAAGAAAAATTCTTTCTTATCACATTGTTTACAAGTCCATTTTCAGCTGTAAAGTTTAACCGAAATGTCTGTAATCGTCCCGCTTCTGACTGCGGTAGAAGTAAAATAAAAACTATTTTGGAATTTAGAAATAAAAAAAACAGGCATTCGGGTAAGACATGTAACAGATCAAAAAGCAAAACTTTTTTCACAGTGAAAAAAAATCTTGATTTTTGATCGAAAATCGTTCTTGGCGGATACATTAATATCGTCGCCAAGGTCGGGGGTTATTGGCTAGAATTTCTCCCTTCATCCAATAACAACTCTGTAAAAGTCTCTTTCCAACCATAAGACTAAAATTTCAGGGAAGTGACATTACAGGTTCGTAACAATATTTCGGAATTATACTTCTGTGAACACAATAACACAAACGCGGATAAAGCTCGACGGATGAATATTGGTACTTGGTATTTACGCCAAAATTGTATATTTCTATCAAATTTTAGCCAAAATCTGTCTAAAGGAAGTTTGTATGTTCGTTCTTGCGCATGAGAACAAAATTAGTAAAAAAGGCAAGGACCTAGAGGAATGAAATTTTGTATATGTTTTTATCATCAACATTGTAGACCGGCATCAAATTTTATATGAACTCCGGGAGCTTTTTGACTGATTGTCGGCCTGTATATTCGCGTCTATGTGGAAGCGATAACTCAAACAACGCAGCAAACTAGAGCAATGAATTTTAGTGAGTGATCTCTACAGCGCCATTGTAGATTTGTGTCAAATTTTGGAGCCATTCGGTCAAAGGGAAGAGTTATTATCCCACAATGCTCATCTCTTTTCTAAATGACGAAGCTAAGCACAAAGCGGGCCATAATGTGGAAGTATACGGACAGTCAGTTGAGGGGATCACACTCCCGCTTTCATTAGTAAACATCGGAGAAAATATCTAAAGCTTGCTCAGGCAGCTCGGATTTCAGATTAAGGAAAAAGCAAAAGTTTTCTCCTTTTCCGAAATCGGCATCCCAAATCACGTAACGCGCGCATCCGGCCCACTTCCCCACTGGTGGTTGCCAGCCGACACGTAGGGGGTCCGGCGATCGATGGCCACTTTGGGTGTGTCCAGTAGGTCAAAAGGTGGACGCCCTCTTGGTCAGAGGAGGAAGTGATTTTCATACTTCGCTCCGATGACTTTCGCCGTCGTTTGTCATCCATTCCAGATTACACCTCGAACCCCTGATTTTGCCAGGAGGGCCCCGGGGCTCTAATGAATCCGGAAGTCGCGGCACAAGTGGAGTGATACCGATTTGCCAAACGAGATTTAAATGCTGTCTT